>JAMZDL010000084.1:0-131036 GCA_027579765.1 Candolleomyces efflorescens
TGCCATTTGTGAGCCAGTCCATCCCCCCCAGCCGTCTCAAGATAAACCAATTCGGTTCTCGATTCTTGCCCCATGCTACATCACCAATTCGCTGTATCCTGCCTCTTCTGGCTGACCGCCTGGTGCTCATTGGCCACGACGAAGGTCTATCGGTCCTAGATATGTTTCCCCAGGACTGGACTGAAAGTGGAGAAATCTCCGTAAAACAGCCAAACGAAGCTCTGTCGTATCCCATCTGGAAAGGCGAGGCGTATGTCTGCCCATTTAACTCTCAGGCGCCTGGAGTCCCTTACCAAACATCATAGGGTATACCAAATGACGATACTAGAGATGGAGGATACCGGTGAAGGTACTCCCCAAGGGGTGGTCCTGGCATTGGTTGGTCCCGACCCCGAATCTCCCTCAAGCAGAGATGCAGATTTCCGCCACCTGCGAATGTACAATCTCAGCAGCTTGATGAGCTTAGCCCGTTGGTCTGTTAGTCAGAAAGGGACACGGCCTCTCGATTTGCACAGACCATCCAATTGGCAGGCTCAGCACCAGTCTCCTTCGAGACGCCATCGTCCCCAAGGAAGTTTGGCAAGAAGTATCAAGTCTTTCATGGATCCAACCCCTCAACAAACCGAACATCCCACATCTTACCAATCGTTGTTGACCTCCCCATCTGGCAGTGGACCCAGCCTCGCTCACGGCCTTCCTACTGATGGCCGCACCAGTCCTGTCAGACATGAATCCACCGACTCCTGGGATATAGTGGACGACCTACCGTTGCGGTGGGCCACTGACTATGTCCCACTGGCATCCCCTGGATCGCGTTTGAGCAATACTTCTGCGCTGTTTTACGCAACGTGGTACGATCAGCACCGACGATCAACTGGCGGCCAATTTCTCGCAATCGCGACGAAGAATAGCATCTTGCTATATGAGTCCCCCAGGGGAGAGCGCGCGTACCGTTTCGTCAAGGTGATTCGGTCTCCTTGGGTTATGTCACGGTAACTAACAGAAATTTTCTAGGACTTTTATGCCCCTTTGCAGCCTAAGAGCATGTGCTTCTTCCACCAGTACGTTCATGAGGCGAGCCGATCCCCATCGGAAAGTTCGAGGCATAGGCGCACCGACAGCAACGGTGTCAGAGGGTCCAGCAGCTCCCATACAAGAGCTGAATCAAACCCTGGTGGAATTAATTATGGCACTCAACTCTGCCTTTTTGTTGTTTTCGACAAGAAAGCTGGGTGGATTCGTCTAGCAGATTCTGCTGTGGGCGAATTTGAACTCCGAGACGACGGTGGCCCTCCTGTCACACCGCTAGCCACTCGAGAAAGCTTGACCCCCTCGATTAGCTCCATGACTCAACGGACACGTGCCAGGTTATCTTTCGATATTCGCGAGAGCGTAGCCAAGTGGGTCCTTCCGGTACGGTGCGACCTCCCAGTGTTCGATCCTTACACAAGAACGATGACACACAAGTCTGTCATGTTCCTTACGAAGGGTAGAAGGACACATATCCTTCTGAACCCACTGCCGACAAAAATCGCGTCTGTCGAACCGCTGCACGCCGTCTTTTGGAAGAACACCCCAAAACAGATCTCCGCCCGGGTGTGCCGGCCTACGCGAGAGTCTCTGACAGCACCTGCTCAATACTCTCTTTCCAAACTACCATTCCTTCAGGTCATCGCCTTCGGTGAAGCAGGGCTCGAAATTTACGAGACCCCGCTATCGTTCTTATACGACGGTTATAAAAATGTGAACGGGAATGGAAAGGGTAAAGGCAGGGCTGCGCTTCCCGAGTTTATTCGCGCGGAGGAAGACCTTGGAGGCGATGTTGGCCATTTGCAGTCAGGGGGTAACTGGGACCAGGCAGAGGAACTGTACTCATCCGGTCTGGATCGGGCGGAAAGTTTCGCACCTTCGGTGTCTTCTGGAGCTTCCGTCCATACCGTCGATTCTGACGACGTGCTAATGCTGTTGAAGCAAGAAGCTGGTGTATATGGATGGTGCCGGAAGGGCCTGGAAGATTACCGAATCTTCTGGCTCGGGGGTACCTATGACGACTCTAATCCCGAAGATGATACGACCTCTTAGGGAGCCCTGCATTGCGGTTTCTTACCCCGAACATTTTTCTCCCTTTTGTTATGCGTCACCGTTGGCTCGAGCGTTGTTGTGTTCGGATTCTAGCCGCCGATTCTTCAGTCTTCACAATTCCTATGACCTTCTTTCTCATGGAATGTATCAATATCTCCTAGGCGCATGATATATGCATCATCTCAAACCGCCTTCTATCGACCATTACTGATTGTATCTTACTTACCACCAACAAACGGACATTCAACTATGCATCATTTGTACTCGCGAATTTGGGGTTGCGTCAAACCTGGCACACATATGTCTAGTCCGGATCCATGGCCGCGGTTTCCTGTCGAGCCGTAGCTGCGGTAAAGGCGGGATCTTTTACCTGCGCCACCAAACAAAAGGTGGGATTGGACAAGAGATCATTTCAACTGATTAAATCATCTCTCAAACTCTGGAGGTTGATATCGATTGTCGACTACTTCGGCGACCAGAATGCCTGCAAGCCATTCCCTGAAGCTCAATACTGGTGCTGACATGCCCACCGTCGGGCTAGGTGAGAGGCCGAGTTAGCCAGATGCACGATATGTTTCGTGGCTGACAGATTCATTTACGCCTTTCAGGAACATGGAAGTCCCAGCCGGGTATAGTCGAGGGAGCCGTCGAACATGCCCTCAAATTCGGCTACAGGCATGTCGACACTGCAACTGCCTATGCGAACGAACCGGATGTCGGTAAGGGGATCAAGGCCTCCGGTGTACCAAGGGGCGAGATCTTCTTGACCACCAAGCTCAATAACACCGACCACGGAGACCCAGCCAAGGCCTTGGAGTACTCCTTGAAGGCTCTAGGTACCGAATACCTGGATTTGTGTGCGTATACCGCTTTGGCAGAGCTATCCTGGTTGTGCCACTAATATGAGAGCTGATAGGGCTCATGCACTGGCCTGCTCCTATGCATCCAGATGACACGCCTGATAGAACAGTGAGACAAGCAATCTCCTTTGGTGCTTCCAAGCCTGGTAGTCCTGACTTTGTCCGCTAGATTGACTGGCTGGATACCTGGAATAGGATGGTCAAGCTCTACAAGGCTTACCCGGAGAAGCTCCGCGCAATTGGTATGTCGTCTTGTTCAGATTGGAAATGGACGGAGACTTTAAACTGCTTGCGTAGGGGTATCCAACTTTTCGGTTGTTTTTTTTTAAAGGCTGCTTGCCAACACAGATGTCGTTCCTGCAGTCAACCAGATCGAGCTGCATGCGTAAGTCATTCACAAGGAGGTCTGCCATAAAATTGACCAGGAAACGCAG
This sequence comes from Candolleomyces efflorescens, assembly GCA_027579765.1. Lineage (NCBI taxonomy): Eukaryota > Fungi > Basidiomycota > Agaricomycetes > Agaricales > Psathyrellaceae > Candolleomyces > Candolleomyces efflorescens. Next base: position 3,377 of record JAMZDL010000084.1, read on the forward strand.
TGCTTGTCCTCAAGAAGATGTCGTCAAGTTCTGCAGAGAGAAGGGAATAATACTCACCGCATATTCGCCTCTTGGATCGGACGACTCTCCTCTCTTGGCTCACGAAATTGTCAAAACGATCGCTGGCAAGCATGCTGTGCACCCTGCCAACATTCTCATCTCCCTCCAGGCGAATCGTCAAGGTGTCAACGGTGAGGATTTTGAATTATCGCAGGAGACGCTCACAAAGTGAAATTCCTTCCCAAAAAACCAGTCCTTACGAAGTCGGTGACACCAGCTCGTATTGAGAGCAACTACAAGCTAGTGGACCGACCTGTCTGAGGACGAGATGGCTGAACTGCATGCAATTGACAAAACCCTTCATTTCAGAGCATGCCACCCTGGCTGGACGGGATGGGGCGGCCTTGGGTTCCCAGATTGTCTTGATGCTCCCGAATTTGAGTCGACATAGTGCCTAGAAGTGTGTCCGATGTACTGTTCAAGAACTTGAAGGATGAAATACAATCAGGCGCAATTGATGATATCAGGGGAATAGCCGTCGGCTGAATCGGCAGGGCTCAGCATCACCGGACACTAAACTCCATCATCACTTTCCAGTTCTTGTTCCTCTCCTCGTCGACCCCAGGGCTCCTGCAACGATGAGCAGGAGCTCCTTGCTCCTTCCTCGCTCTCTAATATTCTTCGTTCTCTTGTTCGTTCTCGATCGTACGAATGCCGTCGTAGTACCGTTTTCAGACTGTTTCGACGCACCCAACAACCTCCAGAACAAATTCAACGTCTCCACCGTTTACGCCCAAGTCCTTAGCGACGAGCAGCATGGCACAGTCCTCAACCTCACAGTTTTTGGGAATAGTCCGTCTCAGATCATTGGTTTGACGAATGACAGTGGAAGCCTAGGTAAGTTCGTAGAGGACCTTCTGCGTATTGCCATTAACCAATGTCCGCAGCTACACTTTTCACGACAACCTCGATCCTGACACTCAACGCATGGACGAACTCCGAATATCTATGCGAGAATTTGAGGCCCCCATCTCCCCTTCCAACCCTTGCATCACCAAACACGACCTACTGTCCAATTGCCGCGGGCTCATTCGCATTTTCATCCAAGATACCATGGGGCAATGACCGTGAGCTCACAACACTGCATACTCGACTGAGAGCAGTGGACCCCTTTGGCGTGGAGCTCGTGTGTGTTGATGTCGACACAACACCATTGGGTCCAACCCCTCACACGATCTACGGAAAGGCCAACATCATCTTGTGGGGTACTGTTGGTTTAGCTGTGGCATATTGGACATTGGTCGGCCTCGCGCGAATTTCAACAGCATGGAAGCGAGGGCTATCAAGGTCGGGAACAGGGTTGTGGCCTAAGGCACAGAGTGCAGGGTTCATTCTTGCGAGTGCTGTGAGTGGCGAGCGACTGGCGAACGCACCCGCTCTGTTGCGCTTCTGTAAGTCCTCCACTTCGGCCTTTACATCATTTTTACTCATGTACACCTAGGTACACCTTCACTACGAGACGTCATTTTCCACACTCAGTGGTGTGCACTATTGGGGATGGTGGCAGTACAATGGCCTCAGTTCGCTTATCCCCTGCTTACCCAGACCGCATGGTCGACGCTGGTCTTCAACGTCTCCCTAACACCGGGAGCCCGAGGTCATCTCTGGAACCCCTTGACGGACCCCTCATTCGATCCTCCCGACGGCTTTGCTGATCAAATCGCTGATCCTCAATCCCCAATTTATATCGACCCCACGGTCCCGAACACCCTCTACACCCTCCCCGACGGTGCTTCACATGGCATTTCTTCTTTTGCTTATACTCTCGGGATAAGACCGCAGGACCTGTTTCCCACTTGTATGATCCTCTTTTTGGGGATTGTAGCGGGGACAATTGTCATCAGTGGAGTATTCTGGTTTGTTGACGTTTTCGTGACCAGCGTCCTGAGGAAATTCTCCGGAAACACAACATATGGACCAACAAGTCGAAGTTTGAAAGGCCCCACCCTGGGCACTGCATCGAAAGAGGTGGATGCCCCGGTAGCTCTGTTGGAGGAAGACAGGTCGCTCAACAACCGGTCCAATCCTGGTCTGGGATTCCCCTTGGCATCAACATCATCTCGCAATGCCTTATCCATCAGTCCGAGTGGTGAGCCTCGAGAAAGAGGTTATCACCGCTCCTGGTGGTGCTTCCGGTTCCGCTCAGATATTGGGTCGTTCCATGGAAATGTCCTCCACGGCAACCTCGTTCGGCTCCTCATCCTCTTCCACCTCCCCATCACGGTTTTTAGCTGTTACCAGATGACGTTACCCCGTTCAGTGGTGTCGGCTGCTTCCATTACTCTCGGAGCACTGTCCTTCGTGATCTTCTCTCTTCTCCTTCCAGCACACCTCGTCATACGAGTGACTTTCACCTCGACCAACAGGCTGTATGACGATGTCAGGACGCTGCTTTCCCTAGGCCCTCTTTACAACCATTACCGTCACGGCTCCCAGCTTTTCGCCACTCTTCTATTCGCCACCAATATCGCGTTCGGCGTTACGATTGGAGTTGGTCAAAAGAGTGGAACCGCCCAAGCTATCATTATCTTGGTCGTTGAGGTCATCTCAGCATTGGTAACGAGTATATGGCTGCCCTGGGGAACTGGCGCTAGTATGGGTCTTATAAGCTTCCTGTTTTGCGTCGCCAGAATCGTAGTTGCTGTTTTGCTCGTCATCCTCACACCAACGGTAAGTTTTACTGCTTTGACCTCGAAACCATGAATTGACTCTCTTCAGATCTCAGTGGGCTCTGGTCCGGGAGGCTGGGTGGCGTACGGCATCCTCATTGTCCTCGCTTTGGTCTACCTTGCCCTAGTGCTTCTCTTGCTCATCAAACTCATTGAGGCTACGACCAGAGTCTTCGGTAGAATCGGCTTTGACCGTTCACGCCATGTCCATGACGCAGGCCTTGTTGGGGCATGTGGACTGCTTGGATGCTGCGGCTCAAGGAGGAGGAAGCGGAGGGGCAAGGGGAAGGTTTCTGGCAAAGGCAGTGCGGGTGACAAATACAAAACCTCAGAGCTTGGTGACTCGCCATCTAGCCTGAATGTCGCGAATGGGTTCCCAGCCCGGCGAAACTCGGACCTCTCCTCGTACAATCCACCCGCGGCCCTGCTTGGTGCCGATGGCGGGTCTGACCAAGGGAGCATCACGAACCCACGATTCCTTGGGAGCGCGGATTCGAGGAAGGGGAGCACGCATTCTCAGCCGCCCAGCGTATTGCGGCCCGAGCATGCTAACCAGCCGTACCGAGAGGAAATTGACAGAGAGTGGTGGAATGAAAATGAAGGGCAGGGAGGGGCTTTTATCATGGGTGCCTGGCAGCCGTTCGGTTCAAACGGAAAGTCGACTGGTCAATCTGGGTCAGGCTCAAAATACATACCTGTGCCACAATTGCAGCAAGCCTCCAAACCTTCACCGTCTCCTCAAGCAACGACGCCGTCCACTGGATTCTCCCGTGTTGGTGGGGGACGGGCTCACATTGACTCGCCCTATGCAATTACCCCTACGGGCAACAATCACTCGCAACTTGGACTGCCTAATTCGAATACCCCAGGACATGTATTCCCATCGAGCGGACAGCTCAGCTTGCCTCCTCCACAGAACGCTGGGTCGCCCCTACCTCCTCGCGCGTCGCCTGTTCAATCCCATTCGCCCTCTGCAGCAGGCTCCCATCCTCCATCATCTTTCCCTCGTCACCAAGTTCACCCAGGTAATTTCATGGAGGAAGAGGAGGCTCCGCTGCCGTTGTCGAGTGTCCGTCAAGCACAGCCAGCACCCATCCCATTGGATCAACCTCAGCATCAGCAACATCCTGACCTTGGGGCTCTACCTCCAGGAGCAATGCAGCCTGCTCACATCCGAACCAAATCACAAACTGCTATCATCGAAGATGCAGGACCGCTCTTGTACAATCCCGCATCCTCTTCCACTTCCGCCTCTCAAACGGGTATTTCTGCGCGCTTCTCCCTTTCTGGACTACAGCCCATCAAAATACCCTCCTTTGGTAGCTCGTCGGGATTGAACCCCAACTCCGCCTCCAGGATTCAACCCCCTCCTTCGGCACCTCCGATGTTCACGCTCAATGCGGATGATGACGATAACGATGACGATTCCATTGCTGATGACCAACAACAGAAGAAGAAATGGTATCAGCTACGGAAGAAACGTCCGCATAGTAGCGAAGGGCGGACGACCACTACAAACACGGCTCTCGGGTCAACTAGTTCGTTCCCTGTTGCGCAAGATCAGGAGCTGGGAGTACTTGGTGGGGAGTCGGGAGGTGGGACTGGGTCTTCCACACCTCAGAGGTCCTTTGTTGTGATCCGGAAGCCACCTAGTGGCTCTATGTCAAGGCTTAATCAGCCTAGTGGGTCATCGTCGCAGGGTCAACAACGAGCGACTTCACCGAGGTCAAGGCCGCCAACACGGTAGCGCTGCATCGAACGGTTTTCTGTCTTGGTCCTTGGAAGCTGATCGCTTTTGTTCTTTTTGACTTGTTATACAGTATTTGTCTCGCATTGTTTTCGTTGGACGGACCGGTGCCTCCCCTCGAGTTTTGCGCTTTTTTTTTATCGATTTCACCATCTGACAGTGGAATGCCGACTATCCCAACTGCGTTGTTAGCGTATCTCTTATCCCATCCCATATCACACAACGGACTTTGAACCATGCCATCTCCTGTTTCTATCATGCCCCCCTCATGACTGACTGTCACCATATTGTTCTTCGTCGTATCTAGTCTACGTACACCCCAATATAATGTATCCCTGAATCTTGCGTTGGCACGCTGGTGCCACAGTAAACGCTCACCGGGGAATCATCGCTCTTGGGTGAGCACCACGTATTTTCCGCCGTCTCCAAGCGCATCAAGGGTATGAAAATATGAATGTCTATGAGGGTGTGCTCGAGCGTAAAAATACAGGTTTAGTACTTTTGGTTGTGTTTTCAAGCAGAAATGGTTATGGACTCGGATTGTGCTTGGAGTTTTGCCCTCGCCCTCATCGCGAAATAATCTTTGTGCAATCCACATTCCGTTTTGTCCTTCCCCTTCCACCTTCCATCGCGCTCGCCCTCACCCTCCTTCACCTTAGATGTGCTGTGCCAGTCGCCGATGCTCTTGTATCCTTGGCTAAGGAGCTTGTTACGAGGGACGTTGTTATGGTTGATGTGCCATTCGACGATGCCGAATGACCAGGAGAAGAGGGGGTTGAGTTTGAAGAGACCGGTGTCGTCGACTTCCAGAGGCTGGAGATTCGCTCGGTCTCCACCCTGAGATGCTCTACGGCCCGTAATGACAGATTTGACGTTCAATTCGTCGTATGCTCTTCGGGCAGTTTCGACCTGATCAATAAGTTGCAGCTTAGTGCCTGTCCACCTTTACGCAGATAAATCAGTCCTACCTTGACAGCATAGTCGTAGGTATTTTCGTCCTTTTCCCAAAGTTTCTCCCCATGTTTCTTCTCGAAATCGGCGGCGCTCTCACAGCCCTCTGGTCGGTAAACGTATATCTTCTTGCCCTCTGTGCTATCCCCGTGCTTTGCATCGACATACCCGTACCTCTGTTTGACTTCATCGACCAGGTCGTACGTCTCGCGGAAGTGGTACAAGGTGTCAAGGAAGATCAAAGGCGGTGGGTTTTCGGTCATTTTGGAGAGCATGTCGATGGCGACGAGGCCCGTCAAGCCAAAAGCCGTGGTTTGGTAGAGGTTCGGGAGGTGGTCCAAACCCCATCGCAAAATGCCCTCGGGTGTAAGAGTGGACAGGTGGGCGTTGATCGATGCCAGAAGGTCCTCCGGGAGGGGTGAAGGCAAGGGTTTGGGGAAAGCAACTTCGGATGAAGACATTTTGTCGGCTAGATATCGATGCCCAGGTTGGGGAACAAATGAGCAATAATCCTGTACTATATCGCACAAGAGGGAGGGCATGAAATGATGAATAATTTTTCGATTTCCATTGGAGCTTTCATAAGTAGGTCATTAGTGGATGCTTTAGTGAGCAGAAACGATGGTGTCAACATGAGGAATTCTGCAAATCCGGCGTCCACGTGATGGTGCCACCGCCACCTTGCTCAGCCGGGAAACGGGCGCTTAGTTGGGGACGGGAATCTGATGAGTATCGGGCTCGCCACTGTCCTTATTGCGGCGTGGCAAAACAAGGAGATCGACGGCCGAGAGCCACGCAGAGAAGAGGTCTGGCCAAAGCTCCTCATCCCGGTTTAGCTAGCTTTGAAGTATCGTACATAGCTGGGGCTTCATATGATCGCCGGCACTCGTAGACTTGCTCAAAATGTTTGTAGTAGGCTCGAGTGACCGAGGCAGGGCGAGAACATCACAAAGATCGTAGTCATTGTGCAGATCCCACCCATCTCTTGTCTGTCCCGTCCGTGATTCTGCCGCACAGCTTCTAAAGAAGAAACTCTGGCCAATGTCAGTCCACATTGCACAATGAGGGTGTAATTATAGCCTCCCGACACATGGATAATTTATCATCTTCTCCCTTGCCTGACTTTCGCCTATCTTTTTCTGATGAGGTAGCCTTGGAGGAGTGTCCTTGTACTACTCAGGCTCGAGAGACGAATACCAGGAATGCGTATTCGATCACAAGTTAATCAAAGGGAAGCCTGAAGGCCCAAACGGACAAGGACCTGCTGATTGTATACCAGGTGTCCCACCACTTTGCTGAGATTGAGACAACCCAGCGAACACATTCGCACGGAGACAAGGCAAAAATCAGATACAATCTATAAATTTGCGAACGAGGGTGCTGTGTTGTCCTCCCCATGGGTTGACCATACCGTCATAGCCACATAGTAGCACATCTTCCTACGAAGATGATATACGGGAGGTACAGATACATGACGATGCCATGCATCGCTTGCGTCGACCACCGCACCCAAATCGACGCCAGAAGCGGACTCGGGCGCTCCGGCAGCGAGCTCGACAATGCGGCTTGTTCTCGTGAGCATATCGAGAGACATCTCGCTCCATCAACCTCAAGGTGTGTCGCCTTTCAGACGGGTGGACGCCTGTCAGTGCACTTCGGGCTGCGAGCTGATCACAGAGAGGTTCAAAGATCGTTAAGTGCTTTCAAATACGTCATAAAAAGTCACGTGCACCCTGAGAGCTATCTACTTCTTTTGGGCTTCCAACTGACTTGTCAAAAATATTATGGTTAATATTCTCTGAACTGGATCCATAATGGCTGAAGCGCCCAGCTCTGCTCCAGTTGTTATCGACCTCACCGTTTCGTCTCCGGAAAAACCCAGCAAAACAACTCCAGAGCTACCTGCTGTTCAAGACGATGATGCTGCGCAAACTGCCCCAAGTCCTCCCAAGAAGTCGCGTCGGACAAGGAAGAGAGAGGCGAAGATGCAGGAAGAAGAATCTCGTCACGATTTGAAGCGAAAATCACCAGATAGTGCATCCGAACTCCCGCCAAACAATAGGCGAAGAAAGAGTATTGACCAAGTACCGCAGGAAAAGCAGCAGGAGGACGAGCAAGCCCCTTCCAATGAAGATGACCTATTCTTCGTCGACGTCGATCCTCTGTCTATACCACCGCAGCCACCCGCTCAACCTGAGTTGGAACCGGAAGCCAAAGACGAAAACAAGCTTCTCCTCCCTGCTCACGTTACAGTTTTCGGATCGACGCCCGTTGAAATCATCGCACCCACTACGTCACTAGAAGACGATTCCATTCAGTTTTTGGACTACGACGACGCCAAAGTAATCATTCCCTCTCGTTCATTCAACCCCTTATAACTCACGTATTCTTGCAGGAGTTTGTCCGATACTATGAAGACGCCGCACCGAAAGTTCCCAGTCGGGTAGTGTGCAAAAAATGCGGGGCGGAAAACCAGCACAGAACATCCGAGTGCACGGTTGTAATTGTGTGTTTTTCCGCGTTCTCTTTACCCAGAGATCTTGTTGAATACCCAACAGTGTCTAACATGCGGCGTTCGCGACGACCATTCGACGCGGTCATGTCCCATTAGCAAAGTCTGTTTCAACTGTGGGATGAAAGGTCATATCAACGCAGTGCGTGAATCTGTCTGCTTATCGTGTCGTTTTCATCTCAGACTCCGTGACAGAAGTGCCCCAACCGCTACTCGAAAAGCTCTGGAATCCCCTCATCACGGTTCTTGGATTGCGAACGCTGTTATTCCACTCTCCACAAGACAAATGTTCGTTGGATCGCCGCCCTCTAACCAACAATGAACCGCTAAACTTTCATAGGAATGCCCAACGTGGTGGAGGATGTATGTCTATCTTTCGGACGAGGGCAAGTCCAAGGTCGTTTCGTTTCGAGAGGAGAAGCAGAAGTTGAAGCTCGGGGAGGGAGGTGAAGGTTACATTGCGAATGACGAGTGGTGTTACAATTGCGGGAATTATGGACATTGGGGAGACGTACGCCTCTCAGGTGTCTGGAACTCATCGTGGTATGCTGACTTACCGTATAGGACTGCCCGGAATCCATGCGACCAGATCACCCACAGGAACCGTCAGCTTTCAGCTACCACAACGTCGCTTCAGGACCTTTCTATGATCCAGCTCAAGACGGGGAGTCGTCAAAGAAGCCGCGGAGAGAGCGTCGCAAGGAAACGTTCATGGAGTTGGAGCACGTTCCAGATGACGTCGGGCGGATGGGCAAAGAGAAAGCAAAGTCGAGGCTTGGAAAGATGCACAGGGACAGAGCTGCGGCAGACGACGACGATCAGGACTGGTTCTCTGGCAGGGCAAAAAACGATAATGGTAGCAGAAAATCGGGGTCGACACCAACTAAGCCGAAGGGCAAGACCTTCAATTTTTCGGATTCATTCCGCGATAGGCGGTCCTTCCAACCGGCCGCGGGAGGAGGCTCTAGTGAACCGCCGAGCTTGCTATCACGTCTCGGAGACACCTTCAAGCCTGGCCATTCGAATCAGAAGGACAAGTCGTATCAGAGGGAGGAGTCTTCGTCGAAATCGAAACGGAAGGATCGCAGAGACAGGCAGCGGTCCCCAGAAAGAGCATTGGACGAGTATAGGATCAAGGGGAGGGCAAGCAAGGGAGATTCTGGACGGAGGAGAGACTACGATGATCGAGGAAGGGATCGTCGGGATTATAGCAGACAAGATAGGTCATATTCAGATCATGGCGGCGGAGGAGGGGGCAGTAATGGCTCTCGATATCGAGGCTCGTATCACCGTGACTAGAAATTTCGTTGTGTTGCTATCACCGAATTAGAATCTTGGTATAGCCGCCGGGAACAAACTTGATCATAACGACCTACCATGGCTTGAATGAATACCTCTTTCAGCTCTTGAGCTCCCCGCCTTTTCCCAGTCATCATGGCGTCCCAAGTGCCAGATGTCGTTGCACGAAGCACAGTATCGGTTGAATATGCGGCTCTCATGGGAAGTGGCCACTGTCCGCTGGGGATGTATATCCTGCCATCACCAGACAACCTCTTTGTCTGGGACGCAGTTCTGTTCGTGCACCAAGGTCGAATTCCCGTATCGACAAGCCCATGGGGCCTTACGCTGACGGCTCCCTCGTTTGTTCCAGGATATTACGCAGATGCAGCCCTGAAATTCCGCCTGACGTTCCCTGACAACTACCCCAACGCTTCTCCAGCTGTCCAATTTATAACGGACGTTTTCCACCCTCTCATCTCTCAAGAGGGCACTTTTGCGCTCGGATGGAGGTTTAGGCCGTGGAGGTAAGCCTCGAAAGATCCAATACCCCCAAGTCGTTTTCCGAGGTGTCTCATTCACGCCCTTCCTTCCACCCTCTCTTTCGTCAATAAAGACCCAAGGAGCACCACGTCTTTGACATCCTCCACTGTATCAAGTCGGCGTTCAAGAAGGATACCCTCGACAAACTTCGGGAAGAAGACTGCATAAACAGGGAAGCATTCCGGTGTGTATCTTACCTGTCGACGGGTCTGCCATGCACTAAGCTTCTTTTTCTTTCGCTGTTGAATCCCGATACAATTCATTTCCCTTCCCGTTCGCCCTATCCCGATATGCGCTCGACTTCTTCCCGACGGACTCGTAATTAGCCTGTGAGTGAATACTCAATTTCAGGGTATATTGAACTTTTGCTCACCTTGTGGATGGTGGTGGCCCTTAGCTACCACGAATCAGCTCCCTCCTTTGCGTCTCTAGCCACCCAATCCGTGCAGCTATCGCACTCTGAATCCGCTCTATTCGACCGGGACCACCACACCCGGAATAGGGGCACCCTCGCACACGCGATCCAGTTTCAGAAACTCAGTCAGGAGCAGCTCCGCCAAACGCAACAGAAACTTGTGCATGGGCAGAAGCCGGGGGGACGTGCTACCGGTACCACCAAGAATTCAACATGACCGCATCTTTATTACAATTAGTAAAACAGCATTATATCTCTTCGTTTTCTACAATTTATCAGAATAGTATCATGTGGCCTCTATCCCGTCAAACCAGTACCCATGACCGTCGGCGCCATCTCTCGTCCGACCTTGCTCTCCTGGCTGCAATTCTAGAAATACATACCCGCATCTTGTGATCCTTCGTCTAGATCTACCGCTACGGCGCCCGATGGCTCCATGGTCGGTCACCTGGCTCTTTCATTCATGTCTCTTCACCGCTGGTATCCGTCACAGCAGCCGATGACCTTGCGTCAATCGTCTCAAACGGTGCATCAGAAACATCATCCAGCTAATAGCCGGTCGGTCAGCGGTCGTGCACAAAGAGAGGGGAGGGTTGAAGGAACACAAACCTCGTCTAGCCGATGGAAATGTTTAGACAGCTTCTCCATGACAAGGCTGTAAGGCAGGTGCTGGGTGAGTCGCCTACAGAGAGTCAGTCAATCGCAGCTCCATGGTCCACAGAAGGCATCACTCACCTTCTGGGCTGGACGTTCAACGAGTGTCGAGCATCCAATGTCGAATCCAACACATTTGACGAATGTGCACCCTCGCTCAAAGAAATCTTGATCGAATACTCCTTGTCAGATTTACCCCGGCCATGGTTACGCTCGTATAGCTCAAAGGTAATATGCGACTGGCACATTTTCAGTCAGTTGGCCATGGTGTCCAGGAAAGTTGATACTCACTGCATAGTCCAACTCGGGTATCCGCCTATTGGGAATAGGCAGCCCAGAGAAAAGGACGAGGTTGACCAGAGTGTGAATATGGCTCTCCTTGGTGAAGTATAAGGTGAGCGAGCTTTCACCCGTCTTTCGTGCCGCTTCCAGATCCGTGACGACGTTTTTCAAGAGAGGTAGAGACGTCAGGATACCGATTTCCTCTCTGAATGAATAGATAGAGATAAATATGGACGTCAGAATAAAGGCAGCCTGCACACGTACTTTTCATCGGGCTCGATGCCATACTCCTGCGGAGCAACAAGGTCAAAGAGCGCCTTGGCACGTCCATACAGCTCGTGGATCTTTCGATCCTGACTCTGCTGTACCGGATCTGTTTGCCCAAGTTCATTGAAAATGGCGAACAAGAACGTCCTATGGTGCAGTGCACAATACTTGATAGTATCATACAGTTCAGACACCTACACAAACGCTTTAGTCGAATAATCCACGGGTTGAAAAAATAGACTTACTCGAGATGGATCAAACTTCTTCTGTTCGACGTCACAGAAATCTTCGAAAAGCTTTTCCCATCGTTCGCGGAATAGCCAAGGTTCGTCGCCGCAACACCTATTCGGAAATTGGCCAAATGAGTTTTGAGCTTGCTTGCTTATCCAGCGGCGGTAACGAACCATCTATCCTGAATCTTATCCACATCCAAAGTTTCGAAATTACGGCGCATAATGTCTCTGAAGGAACTCAAGAGCTCAATCACTTCCTGTGTAGGTAAGGCAAACGCGTTTTCAGTTTTTAATACCGGTTGAATCGCCTCGAAGAAAGGAATTGAAGAACTAACCTTGACAACTTCTACCGGCTCCTTCTTCATACTCTTCGGCCAAGTCAACTCAGGCCTCTTCTCCGACTCGCCAGGCCTCAGTAGTATCTTGAGCCTCTTCTTGACATCATCCATAAGATCCTTCGCCGCATTCGAGTCATCCAAAAGATCTTTTCGGACAATCAACTTGAGTGGTTGGCTAGGCTGGTGTTGCGGCTCCTGCGGCAGATTCTTATTGATGAAACTGCTCCCGTTCTTCCCGTCAGAGGCCTTGGAACTACCACCCGACGGTTGAGAGTAGCTGGGGTGCTGAGGATCGAGGAGGGCGGCGGCGAAGACCTCTGCAGAAGCGATGACACGCCTTTCGGATGACGTGAAGATCTAGATGCACGAGGGGATGAAGAAAACATGGTCAAGACGCCGGCCGGTAAGAGTCATCATCAGAGCTATAAAACTCACCTTGACATTATGAAGAACCTCTTTATCTATGAAGAAAGATAAATACCGGCAACGAGGCAGGCGGCAAGAAGTCAGATGTACTCATTATAGAGATATCCTTCTTCAAGTTCTCCCCAAGATCGCGCGACTGGTATCGAGCGGAGTGTGTAAACTATGAAAAGTCAGAGGCCTGCTTATCATTGAATCAGCTCGAGCTCACCTCGCCGCCCCACTTGAACACCAAGGTTAATTTAGTAAGCTTTCTAACTTGCCCGGCCTGTCGTCTAGAGTAAGAAGGCTTCAACTGAGCCTTCGTCCCAGGAAGGTCTATCTTGCTTGATAACGCATTGCTGAGCAGGGTGAGTTTGTTGAGCTCTTCTCCGTCGGCGCCGAGCTGGCGAGCTTCTTCAATGGCGGATGCAATCCACTTCAGCTGCTCTTTCTCTCTAAGAATGATTTCCTCTTTTTCGCCGTTCAAGAGGGTGACAAATGGCTGAGTCCATGCCTCTCCAATGGGGAAGTTGAATTTCAATTTTTGCTAGTGAGAGTAAGTAAGTTGAGGGCACAAAGTAAAACCAAATCAAATCACCTTGGGGGTCCGATCGGCGTGGCGGAAGACGGTGACATTGGCTTTAAGAACCCATGTAGGGGTCTCTTGAGGCGTGGCCTGAGTAGGTAGAGGCCTCTCTATTGTCGAAGAAACACGCAAACACAAGGCGGACAGGATATCTGAAGCTCTATCTACACGCGAAAAAGTCAGCACGGAAAAAGCCGATGTGGAAAAAAGCGCCACACCATAATAGTTATCGTTGCCTTTCACAAAGCTCCAACCGTTGACGTCGATAACGAGGCCTCTAGTGCCATTCCCGCTGCGCAGCAGGTCGAAGCCACAGACTCGTTGCCCGAAACCTTCAGCTATCTTATTTGCCCAAGATGTCTCTTCTGCCGTCAAGCGGGTGACGAATCTGCAGAGAACAATTAATATGCGAATCGAGGAATATGAGAGTGAAAATTTACCTGATTTCTTTTCCTTCAGTGTTACGTCGCACCACACCGTCTACAACGGGCGATTTCCGTGTCTCTGCGTGGGTGTATTCAGTGCCGACAGTGTAGACTTTGATATCTTCAGAGTTGTCAACGTCAATAAATTCCTCATAGATGTAGGAACCGTCGGTGCGTGGATGACTCAGAGTAGGATCTAATTCGCTGGACTTGTTCCCCACCTTAGTTTGACATGAGCAGGAGCATGGATGTGAGACGTGATTGAATCAAACCTTTCTAAAAAGCCGACGGCCGCCTCCGCCTTTATAATAAATGTAGACGTTGTGGTCTTCTCCACTGACAGGTTTCTCTACAAAGGGCTTTTCCATGACCTTTCCATCGATGATGATGGCATCTCCGTCCTCGCGAAGAGTGACTTCCGGGGTGACTGCGAATCCTCCCAGGGTGATCCCGAGCCTCTTTTTCATGATGCTGACGAGGGAGGGCTCGACTTTGGGACCGCCATCGCGGGATACCTCTACACGCTTTGGGGTGGGGACCTTGAGATGGTCGAGCATGGCACCGACGAGACGACGGTCCCAGAGGAGGGCCTGGGCGGGCAGATCGTTGATGCAAAAGGGATTGCGGAGCTGGACATAGGAGATGGCCTTGTCGAGGGGAAAATCTGTGGAAAAGAAGGAGATGAGAATGTCGCATCTCGGCCAGTTCTCGACGTCTAGAAAGGAAAGATTGGAGGATGATTAGTCAAATGCGGGTGCAAGGAGAGAAGAGACGGACCCTCGTCCAAGATAACTTTATCTCCAAAAACCTTGACTTCTATGGATCCCCTGGAGCGTTCGACCAATCGCGTCAGGATCTCGCGCATGGCCTTGCTGCGGGCCTTGATGTCCATGGCGCAGACGCCGAGGACGACCTTGTGTGCATTTCTGGGGGGAGAGATGAGGACGCGATGGGGAGAGAGAGGGGCGGTCGGACCTTTGCTCCTTGTAGTCGGCGGCGAGGGCGAGGTCTGAGTAGGAGCCGACGGACGAGGGCGACGAGGAGCGGGTGATGATTGAGCTGGAGCGGGGGGACTGTTTCTCGGGGGAGCTGAGATAGGCGGATATGCGGGACTGTCGATCACGGTGATGCATTTGGGCAGAAGAAAGAGAAAGTGGTCGCGTGCAGAAACCGCGGACATGTCATGTGTCTTCCCCATTCGTTGTCCGGTTCCTCCATTGCCGTATTCCGCAAACTATATAACTGCCATGCCCCGACCCCTGCCCCATCCCCCTCCCCATGTCCCCCAAGCGCTCCGTTGCCGAAGGTATGTCCCCGACAGTCGCCCTCTCCCCCTCCGCTCACCTTTTCCCCAGCAAACCAGCTCCTCGTCGCCCCCGGCGCACCCCACGAGATCGAGTCGCGTATCATCGACGGCAGGCTCCAGAGGGTCTACAAGAACCAGTGGCCCTCCCTCCGCGTCTTCTGGCTCTGGGCTATCCAGCAGCACAAGGACGCGACCTACCTCGTTTTCGAGAAGCAGCGCTACACCTTTGCCCAGGTACATAATCGTGCCGTCAGGGCTGCTTCGCTCTTCCGTCATGTATACGGAGTCCGCAAAGGTTCGTCCCTCTTTTCAAATTCAAGCTGTCCGATTCTCATTCGAGCAGGAGACAGAGTCGCCATTTGTGCGAGAAACTATCCAGAGTACCTCGTCGCCTTCTGGGCTTGCCGTAAGTACCGTGTTCATATTTCTCTTCACGTACTCATTCCCGCTCTCTAGACCTCATTGGCGCAGTGACCGTTCTAGCCAACGCGTGAGCCAACCTTCTGCCATGATGATTATACTTTTTCATTGACCAACCTCAAAGTTGGTCTCCGCTCCCAGTCCTCCGCCACTGCCTCATTCATACCCAATGCAAACTCATCGTCGTCGACGCAGAGAGAGCCGACCGGCTTGAACCTATAGTGTCGGACTTTGCCAAGGAAGCCGGTACAACAGGCATCTTGGTTCTTGAGGCTCAAGACGCCCGTTGGAAGGGGATGCATCTTTGGAACCGGGTTCTCGACGAATATACTGGTCCTCTCGATGCAATCACTGTTGATCCTGCGGTAGTCCCAGAGGACAATGCTTCTATCCTCTTCACTTCTGGTCGGTTGATTCCTTCTTGCATACATCGACCTTCGTTCATCTCGTTTAGGAACCACCGGATTGCCCAAGGGCGTTCTAAGCACACACAGACAGTACCTCACCAACGTGATGAACGTAAGTTCGATGATGCATACCACGTTCTATTTTAGTCTGAGCGCGCGCTACCCTATAGGTGTCTGTGGCCAGCCGTCGCGCAGCCTTGCGCAAAGGCGAAGACCCTGCGCCGCTTGCGGCACCGACTGGACCACAGAAAGGCATCTTGATATCCGTTCCCTTGTTCCATGTAACGGGATCCACCAGTTTAGCAGTACGTCCTGTTCTGTCTGCAACTAGACATGTTCAATTCACGATCTCTCGAAGATGCTCGCGACTTTGGCCGGGATGAAGATCGTCCTGATGCGCAAATGGATTCCTGAAGAAGGTGTGTAGCAAGGCCCCTACATCCTGTCCCTCTCACTAATTTACATGTAGCTGCCAGGTAGGATGATGAGCCCAACTCTACAAGAAGCAATAACCGATCGCTTTTTCGTTCAATAGATTGATCAAGGCTGAGAGTATCACAGTTGCCGGAGGGTGAGTTTTCCTCCACCATTTGTTCACTCATCCGCTCACTCGAAAATGTAGAGTCCCATCAATGGTCTCGGACTTGGTGGACAGCTCGAGCGCAGGTCATCCTCTCGAGGCCTTGATGTTTGGAGGAGCTCCGGCACCTGATACACTCCCTCCTCGCGCTCAGAAAACGTTCCCCACTGCATCTCTGTATGTGTTTTCTTCCCTTGCTAACGTCCTACTGACCTTTGTCGTGTAGGAGCCAAGGGTACGGGTTGACTGAGACGAATAGTGTCGCTGTTGGATTTTGTAAGACGCTTTTGTATCCTCAGTGTTTCGTCTGACTGATACATTTTTCTAGCTGGCGACGACTACTCCGCTCGACCAACCAGCTGGTACGTGTCCTCTCAGCATGCACACAAGTTCGGTATCCTAACTCCTTCCAAAGTGGCTTGGCAACCCCAGTCAACGACATCGCCATCGTCAAGGACGATCGCGTTCTCCCGCCAGGTGAAATCGGTGAAGTGTGGTTGAAAGGACCTAATGTGATGCAGTGTTACTGGAAAGACCCTGGTGCAACTGAAAAGGTACTTTCCTTCCTCAAGGTGTACTCGATCGAGGCTTATAGTTTCCACCTTAGGCTTTGACGAAAGACGGATGGCTACGTACCGGTGATCTTGGGTATGTCGATGAGGAAGGGTTCTTGTATATTCGGGACAGAAGTAAGTCGCCCTTGGCCAAACTCAATGCGACGCTAATTGGGCCATTAGTCAAAGATATCATCATACGAGGTGGCGAGAACATCGTGAGTCTTCCTCTCCTTGAGGAGGTGACACCTGCCAAACCTTGAACCCGTGTATAGGATTCCGTCTCTGTTGAGAATGCGTTGTACGCAGATGACCGAGTGCTCGAAGTCGCTGCAGTCGGTGTACCGGACCAACGTCTCGGTGAACTCGTAGCGGCCGTCGTCTCTACGAAGCCGGGGCAGTTTGGCAAGCTTACCGAAGCGCAGCTCGTTAAGGCGGCGCAGAAAGTGTAAGTTTTGTGCCGCTCCTCTCTGTAGAAACTCCATCTCAATTCTTTTGACTTGCTCAAGGTTGCCTAAATTCGCTGTTCCGGTGATCATCGTGATCCAAAGTTCACCCTTCGGTCAGTCGCAGCCCTCTTCCACTGTATAGCTGATTATCTGACCTTGGTGCTATCATAGACCGAACACCGTCTGGAAAGATTTTAAAGGCTGATCTGCGCACTCTTGCGAAGAAGGCATGGGAGGCTCGTAAAGCAGATGGCGGAAGTGCTACCTCAAGACTCTAAGAGATAGATACCTGACAGCGATAGAAGTGATATCTAATATATCTTGTAAATCCTTATTGTGCTTATCTCTGTATATACTGCTTGAAGTTTGGATGAACTTGCAATGGCCTCAGAACCGGCGTCGTTGTCAGTCGACTTGGCCAAAGAATGAGAATTGAGATTGAGCTCGAGTAGACTCGTCACCAGCCTAAGACTCCAGGTCCTCAAACTCCTTCCAGCGATGATCTGCAGCCTTGCGGACCAACCCAAGTAACCGTTTCTCCTGAAAAGGCAGCTGACGAACTGGCCACAATACGCCAGGCGCAATCCAAGCAAAGGATCCTAGCCGACGCAAAATATAACGACTCCAGATTCTACACGCTGGCTTGCAGTGATGCCAGGAGCACTGGAAGTAACACTTTTGAGTTTGAGTATAGCCAAAGGGCAGAATGTGAGCATACTGATATGTGAATGTCCTGGAAGAGGTAAGCGACAGGATTGCCTTCAAGTTCCGTCCGGCGTCTGATGGCCATGGAAAACCACCAATCGACGCTATCAGGTGTTGGAGAGGCCTCGGAGTGTGCGATGCCATGTACTATGTCTGGCAAAGTTGGAAGGAGGTGCAAGAATGCGCAAAAGTGTTCTGGATACGAAAAATGACGGTCGCATCCTCCTAGAGATATCACAACGTCAGGAGGGAGAACGAACGGCAAGATCATCGAGCTCACTGATGCACGCCGCGTAAAATCGATCCCAGATAAACCCACAAACTTTCTCTGACGGAATATGTAACTTTCCGCACCGATCAGGGTCCATAAGAAAATCCAGAAGTGACTTGTGGTAGAAGGCGTAACCAGCGTTCGCTTGGTCGGTTGGGATTTGGATTAGAGAGTGGAGGTTCCCGAGCAAGTGTTCTGCCTCGTTACTTTCTGGATCCGTTTGCAGAAGCAGGCGGATGTTCAAGGCACATGGGAAGAAGTGTGTAAAATTTCGATTGGTCAACACCTCATTAGCCCGAATCCACTGCACTGAAAGGAGTGGATCTGGACTCGAGTTCAAGATGTGCAAATATAACACATCCAGATGTTCCAGTGGGTTTAAAGTTGCTGTTGTTTTCATCTTCAATATAGCCTCGAGCAAAGCCTTTGGAGGCTCTCGATGTCCCAGTTCAAGAAACCGAATGACGGTTGCCGCGTAAATGAATTGTCCCGAAGCTCTACCAACCAGGATCTGGATGGCATCGGGAGGTAGCCATGAAGGAGGGAGCTGGTGTAGGCGAAGAAGTCTATCGAAGTGGGCCTCCAAGAAGAGGGTGATATCAGCTTCAGCGTTGTAGTCTTCGTGTAGATCGAGTTTCTGGGCGATGCCGGAAGGTTGTACTTCCGGATCGAAGAATCGTCGGAAGACCCGTTCTGGTCGGCTGGCGATGACGATACGAAAGGGAAAGGTAGGGTCAGACGACGCTTGGTGCAAAACTTGGAGAATCTCTAACTGGTCTTGCTCCTTTGTTCGTGTGGACAGCACCCGTGGTCCAGCAGTGTTATCGGTGTGGATTTGTACCACACCGCATTCGTCAAGACCGTCAATTATAAAAACGCCTCGCAATGCGTCATTGGATGAGCTGGCAATTGCTCGGAGTGGTGCAAGGACGAGTGTCTCCATTTGAACCTGGAGATTCTTCTTGAAAACTATTGTGTCCATGTCTATCGCTGTAGCGATGGCATCCCTCAAGTCTTGTCGGTGCTGCGTAAGCTGATAGGCAATGGTAGTGACAAAAGCTGTCTTCGTGCGACGACCAATTGACCCTAATGACGAGAAGAAGAACGAAGCCACTGGGATTTCGTTTTGCTTGCACCGCTCAGTGATGGATCCCATAATTGCGGTCTTGCCTGAACCAGCAGGGCCGGTGACCCACTTCATGCGGATGGGGTTGACGGGGTCACCGTGCTCGATCCAGCTGCATAGGTCGTCTTGTACGGCAACCCTGGTCTCTGGATGACATTTTGGGGCGTCGCAGCGTTCTGCAGAATCATGCAAGGCTTCCGGTGCGATGTGCGCCTCGAGCTCTATTGCGATGAAGGGGTCAAAGACTCAAACCAACGCAGTTCGGTACAGAACGGAAGACTGACTTTCCAATGCCTTCGTCGGCGGGTTCTCATTGACAATCAAGTCGTTGAAGTGGAAATCGCGAGCGTGGTCAAAGATCCTCGCCATGGTGGTGGACGAGAGGAGACTACCAACTGCTGTGTACTGGGTGACAGAATGTTTGTCCAGTATTTGTTGAGCGCCTAAACACTTGCAGTCCGACCTGGCTCATGAGATTCGATGAAACCAAAATTTCCGAGCCTCCTCATATTATGGGCGTTCACAGGAGGCGCATTAGTCTATGATTTGAGTCCAGTTTGAAAGTAGCAGGTTCAAAGCGCTCAATTTGGAACGGACGGCCTTGGCCACTGAGACAAACACGGTGGTCAGGATCACATGACGTGGGTACCGTTTTGGGCAGCTCTCATTCGCTCTGTGGGTAATGGGCTTGCGAAGGCTCAAGTTGCAAAACGAACCATCTTGTTTCGTAGCGACCCTTCGCGACCTCTCCCCCCTCCTCATGCTCGACGACACGGATGGAAGGCTCAAATAAAGCTCCTTCCAGCTTGCCCCCAGGCTCCAAGCTGCCTGCAAGAGCAGCATTTCTACCATACCAGACGCGACTCTTGGAACGCACTTCTTCTCTCAACCGTTCTGGCTCCGTATCGTCTCGACATGCTCCCCAATCAAGCCTCTCAATCCTCTCTTCAAATGGCACTGGTTCTGGTCCCTCGAGCTCGAGTACACCCGCCAGGCCTACCCATCGGGTTGGACAAAGCTTGGACATGTCAACGATTCGGGGCAAATGGGAGGAGCGTACTCGTGAAGCAGCAGAGAGTGACGGCTTCATCGAATCCCCGAGCCCAGTGAAGGAGGCATTCAAGGAAAGGTCCACCAATGTATCTATCGCATCAAGTCCATCGACCACTGGCAGCAGTATTGATGCTGTGAAGAACAAGTGGGAGCAGCGGTCGCGCGAAGCGGCACTGGAAAGCAGTAGTCCAACAAAGGAGACATTCAAGCCTGGTATCACTTCTTCTTACTCCTCCCACTCCCCGGCATTGGATCATGCACCGTCTCGAGGCAGAGCATACTCTGATCTGCAGAGGACCCCGACGTACCTCAAGCGACAGACGATGCCCGCACCCATCATTGCGTCACCCCTCTCGCCCAATACTACTGGGATCAGTGTTGAAGTTGATACGCCAAATTCCTTTACTCCCACTCGCATCCATCTTCCCTCATCGCGGCCCTTGTCCAGGGACTTGGGCTCTTCCAGTGTCCCCTCCATCGGATCTAGGTTGCATGATTCCAACTCGGCATCATTGAGCTCGTCGAGAGATACCACACCGAAATCCACGGCTCAAACACCGTTCTTGTCTTTCCATGCAAGAAGTTTGGACAAAGATCTCCCAGCTACCCCGACCGCCCGAAGTCCCCTAGCCGAATCGCATCCCCAGCCCTCCCCTCTCCGTCGAAGACCAACATCATCGCAGGGGTTCTACTCGTCGTCATCCTCCATCTCGGATCGCACGTCCACTTCGACGATCTCGTCCAACGCCAGTTCATCCTCTCGTTTCTCTCATGAGCAGCCGACAACGCCTATTTCACCCATTACGCCATCCACACCCACCAATCCCAACTCGGTCATGTCTCCTCCAGCATACCGTAGCTCCTACTTGGCGAACAAGGTGAAGAAAACCGATAGTTACCGTGATACCCTCGGTCTCGGCGGAGGACGCCCCTCCACGAAACTCGGCCGCCACCTCCCCCGAATCGCAAGTGGTGACGGCGAAGACCACATGGACGGCCCCAAGCCCGACTCCCCTCCCCTCCGCCGAGAAGACCTAGCCGGACGCCGGAAAAAACGTCTCGCAAGGCTCAGTGAAGTAGCGTTTAACGAAACGAATTTGCAAAACTCTTTCAGCGATCAGGGGCTTGTAGGTGTGTCGAGTCCCGATCAGAACGCTGTAGCTGGGTTGCCTGGACGGATATCGCTCAAGGCGCCTTCGGCTGCTGAGAAGCTTGTTCCGTCGGCGAGGTTGTTGGGTACGAATTGGGCGGATAAGCAGAGGCATTTGATCCAGGCTTACGAGTACCTGTGTCACGTTGGTGAGGCTCAGCAGTGGATTGAAGGGTGCTTAGGGGAGGAACTTGGTTTTGGTGTCGTGGAGATGGAGGAAGGTTTGAGGAATGGTGTCGTGTTGGCGAAACTTGTGCGAATTTTCGATGGAGAGGAGGCGGTCCGCAGGATATACCAGGTTAGTCTCCTTCAATGGGTCATAGGAATTAATTAACGAACGTTATCGCCCAGGCACCGAAGCTGGATTTCCGGCATTCTGATAACATCAACATTTTCTTCAACTTTGTCCGCAAAGAAGGCCTTCCGGAGGGATTTATCTTCGAGCTTACCGACCTGTATAACAAGAAGAATTTGCCAAAGGTGATCTATTGTATACACGCTCTCAGGTGAGTTGCAGCGTATATTTCCTCCCCGCTTGCGCTCATTGACTCGTCTAGTCATTTGCTTTCCCGTCGTGGAAGAGCTGAACGCATTGGGAACTTGCTCGGACGGCTGGAATTCTCAGACGATCAACTTCAACGAACACAGAAGGGACTCAAGGAGTCTGGTATTGCCATGCCCAACTTCGGCAATGTGGGTCGAGAACTAGCCAAAGAGATCAATGAGGAACCTGAAGTTGAGGTTGAGACGGAAGAAGAACGTAAGTTTCGCTTGTTGATGTCCCGCTGATAATGTAGCTGATATCTATATTAGGGCGCGATCGACTCTTGCTCGAGAACGAGAGCTCCATTATCCAACTCCAAGCTCGCTGCCGGGGGATGCTGCTCCGGCGGAGTCACAAGGCTTTGCAGGCTCGTATCAAGCTTTCAGCGAGACACATTACCAAATTCCAAACACACTGCCTCGGTGCACTACTTCGGCGCCAGTTGCACGCCCGCCGCCAGGTGCAAACTCGACTTCAGCCCTGGGCCGTAGCTTTGCAAGCAGCCGCTCGTGGAGTGCTAGTCAGGAGACGTTGGAAGGCTCAACTACGACGGATCAAAGCGTGCGCGCCCCAGGTGAAGAAACTCCAAGCTCAAATCCGGGGTGTGCTGCAGCGTCGGCGCTTTGCCATGTTGAAGGCGGCTTTGCAGAAGATGAAGTTCTCTGTCACGAAGCTACAGGCTGTCGCCCGTGCCCATGTCAGCAGACATGAACGATCCGAGCTCAAGAAAACTTTCTTCAGACCTCAAATCAGCTTCTCCATCGTTGGCCTGCAAGCTATGGCTCGGGGGAATCTCTTACGAAGGAAGCACCTCGCCCTTCTCAAGGCCCTAAAACGCAGAGAGAGGAGCTTCATCGCTCTCCAAGCTCAGTGCCGCGGAATACTTCTTCGTCGCAGGATGCGAGCGCAAATGGCTAAGCTGAAGAACGTTACGGACATCGTAATCAACATCCAAGCTGCAGTTCGCACATATCTCGCTCGGAAGCGGCTCTTGGGTTTGATTCGCGGCCTCCGGAAGGTCACCCCGTTCATCGTCGCCATTCAAGCTCAGGCTAGGGCCAACCTACAGCGACAAGAACACAAGAGCCTTACCAAAGCATTGATCCAAGTTCATACCGCCAAGTCTGTTCATAGTCTCCAAGCTTTGGCCAGAGCGAGCTTGGTACGGAAAAAACACGAGCAACTGAACAAAAAGTTGGACGTGGTGACTCCGGATGTTGTCCAATTCCAAGCTGCTTGTCAAGGTTATCTGGTGCGGCAGGAATATAATGCCTGGAGGGACCACTTGAATCGTAGCCAAGATGTTGCCACTTTCTTGCAGGCTCTGTTGCGTGGAGTGATGCAACGGCGAACGTATCAAGCCAGGTTGGAGTACTACAGGGCCAATATCAACAAGGTCGTCAAGATTCAATCGCTCTTCCGCGCGAAGGAGACTCGAGAACAGTATCGTCAGCTCACGCTTGGGAAGAACGTCACCATCGGCACGATCAAGAACTTTGTCCACCTGCTTGACGATTCCGAGGCGGACTTCCAAGAAGAGTTGAAGGTCGAGCGGCTGCGGAAGAGGGTTGTGGAGAGTATTCGAGCGAACCAAAGCCTCGAGACCGATGTCAACTCGCTGGATATCAAGATCGCTTTGGTCGTTCACAATGCGAAGACTTTTGAAGAGCTTTTCAAGACCAGGGGATCGCATGGCACGGTGACTGCTGCGTCTCGTGCGTCTCGAGTGTCCCTTTTGGCGGCGCACGAAGACCCCTTCTCTGGGT
The DNA here is from genome assembly GCA_027579765.1 of Candolleomyces efflorescens. Classification (NCBI taxonomy): domain Eukaryota; kingdom Fungi; phylum Basidiomycota; class Agaricomycetes; order Agaricales; family Psathyrellaceae; genus Candolleomyces; species Candolleomyces efflorescens. The sequence goes on from JAMZDL010000084.1 coordinate 27,073, forward strand.
CCCACCTCGTTGATCATGACACTCGGCGCAAGTTGGAGCTGTACCAGCAGCTTTTCTACCTCCTGCAGTCTAGGGCTGAGTATTTTACTCGGTTGTTCACTCAAGTGTCCGCGGATGATGTTGCAGAGGCGAAGCGGCAATTCGTGGAGCGTGTTGTTTTGACAGTATTTGGGTATGGACAGGATCATCGGGAGGACTATCTACTCCTGAAGTTGTTCCAGGTATGTAATCCTGGCCACTTCGTTAGGGCTAAAGCTGATCACGACCTGATCACGACTGTCTAGCTCGCGATTCGAGACCAAATTGCCGCGGCATCTTCTCCTGAAGAGGTGAAGAATGGTCACCCAATGTATATCAACATTGCCTTCCCGTACCTTCGCCCGAAACAAGCTACCTATGCTCGTGAAACACTCCAGGCCATTATCAAGGACGTCGTGGAATCTGACGACTTGGACCTGGAGGTGAACCCCAGGACGGTTAGTAGAGCACACTCGTGATTACACTCCCCTGACTCTTGGTTTTCAGATTTACCGCGATCGAATCGACCAGGAAGAGATGAGGACGGGAATCTTTGGTCGCCAGTCCAAGGAAGTTTCGTATATGGACGCCATCGAAGACCTCCAGACACGACCTATCTATATTCGGCGTAGGATTTTTCTTCCCTGATATTTCGATCACCACTTATGCTTTTTCCTACTAGACCTTCAAACATTGCGATGGTGGGTCGAGCAGTTCGTCGCAGTGATCACACAATCCACGAAGAGAATGCCATTCGGAATCCGCTATATCGCTCGGGAGACGTTGACTTGGCTTAGGGTGAGTGCTACGATAGTCCGGAAAATGTGCACAATTCTTACTCTTGTTGTCTCTAGCTTAAATTCCCAGACGCTCCCGAGGAGCTGCACATACAATGCATTGGCCGGCTGATCTACAACAAGTACATCAACCCGGTCATAATGTGAGTTACAAACCCACGATTCTTATGCGTGGTATGTTCTCAACGCTTCATGACAGGATCCCCGAAACGTTCGACGTCGTGCCAAAGGGCATGAGTGTCCAAGCTCGAAAGAACTTGAACCGTATCTCAGAGGTGCTCGCTCAGATTGCGAGTGGTGTTCCTTTCGACAACGATAGCCCGGACCACATCCCAATCAACGACTATGTGAACAAGGCTATCAAGGAGATGTCCGCATGGTTCCTGGAAGGTAATGTCCCACACCTCTTATATTGTTCATAGCTGACACTGCGTAACAGTCGCTAATGTCCCCGATGCTGAAACACAATATCACGCTCACGAATTTATGGATGCCACCGTCCAGCCGAAGCCGATTTATATCTCTCCAAACGAGATTTATAGCCTGCACACCATGCTCTTACGCCATCAAAATCAGTTGGTAAGGATCTGGTCTCTCCTACTATTACCTATTTGTCTTACCACCAACTCTAAGGCTGGACCGGACGATATCCTGAGAGTCATCCTTTCCGAGCTTGGAGGAGTTCCTCACCTCAATAACGAGGAGTTCAAGGACGTCCGTGATACCGCCATCACTCTCGAGCTGACCAATCGATTTGCAGACGTTCGAGGTATGTCGTTACAAAGTTTATTAGTTACAAGAGATCTAAATCCCGGACAGATCCTCAGGCTGAAGAGAAGACACGCTGGGTCCAGGCCAAGCGCGGTGTCCTCGCCATCTTGCGGGTCCAACCAGCTCAAGATCTTCTAGAGTCCTTGATGCGCCCGGTAACGGAAGAGGATGAGCTTCTCTGGGAAGATATCCTTGAAGCAGAGATGGAGAACGAGCTCAAGCAAATGCCCAGGCGACAACCCTCGGCCGCTGCTCCCGACTCTGCTTATAGGCTAGAGGATATTCGATCGTACGTGATTCCTTTTGGGCTACCATTCATCGGTTCTCATAACTTTTGATTCCAGGTTGAAGTTTGCCGCTGTGAAGGTTCTTGCCATTGACAACTTGCTCGAACTCGAAAAGCAAGGCAAAATTACCCGAAACGATGGGTTCCAGGGCATTCTGAACGCTATCGCAGGTGATGTGCGCAGTAAACACCGGAAGAGGATCCAACGTCAGTTGGAGATGCAGAGCATGTCCGAAGCTCTTCGTCAGTTAGCTGAGCGGAAGAAGTACTTCTTGGAACAAATCGAGAGTTACAATAAATACGTCGAGTCGGCCATGAGCACGATGCAGAGGGGTAAAGGGTAAGCATCCATTATTTCGATGAGCATCCAAGGCTACACCCTAATGCCGATTTACATAGGAAAAAACGCTGGGTGATCCCGTTCACTAAGCAATACTTCCATTTGCGCGAGCTTCAACGCTCAGGACAGGAGCCACAGTACGGCTCGTTCATCTACACTGCCAAATATCTCTACGAGAAAAGTATCCTGTTGTCCATCGACTCTTACTCTCCGAGGCAGTTCGACAAGCTTCAAATAACCATGTCATCAAACACTGCTGGAGTGTTCACTCTCGTCCTTGGATCCACCATGCTCGGTGGCGTCGCAGCAAGGATCGCCAAAGAAGATATCCGCATGGAAGACCTCTTGCAAGCCAAGTACGAAAATAAGCCCTCCCTCAGCATACTCGGCGGTAAAGTCAAGGTCAATTTCGAACTTTTCCTTTACCAAATCAACAAGAAGTGAGTCTTTTGGATGATATTACTTGCACTTGGAGTCTAATTTTGCGACAGGTTCTACTCCTAAATCATTGCTCACGATTTGACGACAGCTCTTCCTGTTCTCTCCTTTTCTCCCATTGGTTGCTCATCATCTACTCTTTCTTGACATGCATTGCACGACCTTTACGACCTGCATAGAATTATGTACCACTTGCATGTAATCTTACCACAATCTGATGTATCTCTATATCCAGTCATCACCGCTATCCAGTCCGATTTTCTGTCACTTCCATGTTCATCGTGTTATTATTTATAGTACCCATTTGCCTGCGTACATTGCAAGATTTCTTGGTTCTTACCTCTCTGAATAAACATACCTTATGCACCTACCTGACTGAGATCCACCAACCAAACATTGACGAAGGCCGAACAAAATCTGAATCCTGGGCTCCCGCAGCTCGTTGCTTGCTTTGGAGTGTTGGCCCTGAAACTTGAACATTATCTCAGAGCAAACCGACACAGCTCAGTGGGTCACAGCGCTTCGAAGGGAGGGAGAAAAGGGCTATGGATGTAGCGTTGACCACTGACCAGGATATCCTGATTGAGCGAAACCACGGGCGCATTCCACAGACAGGAAAATCCGCCAGACATACGGGAGATGGCGATGGCCAGGGTTCACGTTGGCTGCTGCGATCGTCGACGTCTACGACTTTCAAATACTCTGGCGCCAACGGGTTTCCAACGCAGTGCGGTATCGCTGATGTATCCAAAGATCGTACTTTTGAGGTGTTCTTCGCGGATACGACTAGTTCAAGTCACTGGTCACGATTGGGGAGCCATTCCGTAGGAAAACGGGGAAAGGATCGCTTGAGATACGAGATAGTTAGCTACAAGAGATGTTAAGGTACGAACGAAGTCTGTCTTCGTCATGGTTTGACCAAACCGTCAAGGCCACATAGTAGCACACCCTCCGAGGAAGATGGGGTACGGGAGGTACAGGAATATGACGACGCCATACCGCCTGCATCAGCCGCCACACCCAAGTCAACGCAAAAAGCGGACTCGAGCGAGCAGCGAGCTCGACGATACGACTTGTTCTCGTGAGCGTCCCGAGAGACGCCTCGCTCCGTCGACCTGAAGATATGTCGCCCACCAGACGAGTGAACGTCTGCGCTTCAGCTGGGCGCTTCGATGGTCGATGTTCGGACACTAGAGAGAAAAGGCTTGAGTGGCACCGGGCGCCTTATATAGCGCCAGAAAATTTCCCGCCAATCTCCGGAGCTGTCCACGTGATGGCCGTGAGAGATCATTCTAGGATCGCGTTTCGCCGACGCGTTATTTCCTTTTCCGTCCCAGTCTACTCTTGTTCTTTCAAGTACAAAGGTTCTTTATTCGCCTCTACAAGACTCGGACTGGCGTCGTTCAGAGTGGAAGAAGTATGGCAGTGGTGCTGTCAATGTTGCCAACCACCGTTGCGGAATCTGAATACAAGGATTCCAAGCACTCTTGGAGTACAATAATGATTAGAGCATTCTACTTGTACTTGCGGTTACCATTGCCAACGGTTGGGAGTGTCTGGATTGCTCTTATAATCGAGCGCTTGGAGACATTCTGTGCGATGTGGCCAACGCCCCGCTCATCCTCAAGCAAGCAAGCAAGCCAACGTTCAAGCCAAAGTGACGCGGTAGCTATAGCGCCTTAGCCGTTGATCTGACCATCTGATCAAGCAAGCAAGACGACCCCGCAAGGCAAGGCAGGCAAGCATCACTTTCAACCGGCATCGTTCATCCTGTTCCTGCTCTGCCTTCATCCCCTCCGCTCCTTCCTGTATCTGCGTCTGATTCCCTCTCTGCACAGGCCTCATGCAAACCACCAGGCGCAAGCCCGTATGTCACACCTGCCGTCATTACATGGAGGGCCACAAACGCGTGGGTGGCTCTCCGGTGTGTCCTACGCCCGATAAACGCGTCGTCAGCCCAGGAAGGTCTCTCATCTCGCCCCCACCCTCGCCTTCTCCTCATTCTGGCACTGTTTCAACCATCCCCCTCACTAGCCGAAGCTCAAGCGACCCGTCATTCCAACGCGAGGAGTCTCTCGAGCTCTGCCGCAACCTCAAATTCGACAGGTTACCTACAGGGGGGTATCGTAGACGCAACCCCAACTGGGACGGTACCGCCGACGTTAATCAGACCCCTCATGCTCAGCCCATTCCCCACCGATTCCGCGAGTCTTCCCCCGCGTTTTCAGTCTCCACTGTCCTAGTAGACGAAGAGGGTTATCCACTTCACGGACTGAGCGGCCACGGCAATGAAAGCGATATCGAGGACGATAGATACAGCGACGCGAGTTCCGAAGATTCAGTTGTATCCGATCTTACCAGCGACTCCTCTTCATCCACTACTCGCCGGCGCCAAGGGTCAGCACTAGGAAGGCAGCCGAGCTTTGTCAGTCGTATTGCGGACTATGCACGATTCAACAAATCTATGGTCACCATCTTCCGCGCAAAGAGGGATGAGATATCGACGATCGAGTCGAGGGCAAGACGACGCGGGGTCCATACCGCGATGATGGGTGCATTGCCTGCCGGCGTTGGCCCTTCACGACATCATCGCAGTCCATCACCTGCCGACGAATCAATGTTTGTGGTGCTAGGCAAGAGCGCGACGATGGTGAAGGAGGTCGCGGAGAATTCCAGAACGCAACTAGGTTCTGAAGATAGCTTCAACGACGCTATGCCCGGGACCCTTGTCCGTAACCCTCGCGTGGAAGGTCCTCGAATGATCACTGTCCCCCATGTCATCCTCATCGCCGTCATCACTAGCTGCGTAGTTGTTTACGGGCTTTCTCTAATTTCCCCTTAGCCCTTAGGACACTACACTATTCTGAAGTAGACTAATGATTAGGCTTGGTACGTTGACCTTCCTTTCCCTTGTTGCTACAGTTCGACTTACCCATCCAGAGCTCGCCAGGGCGCTCAACCAAACTTACGACTCCCCGTAATGGATCCCACCGGATGTGTCAAGACCCGAAGAAGAATGGGAATCGTGATGAACCTGAACGTCTTGCATAGCTATCCCCACCTCACCTACCCGTACGATTTCTCTCTCTCTACTTTTGTTATTCTTCCTTTATTTTTTTTTCCTTTGTTCTCTGCTGTCTACTCGCTGTCGCCGCTATCGAAACCACCCCTTTGTACAATGTATTAGCCGGCCATTGCCACTTATGCCCCAACCCCTTGATTATGCCCCGTATGCCCTATATGTCATTTCTCTAACTTCATTGTTCTCCCTTTTCGTTCCCGCCATACTTTCTCCGCCACTGTAGTTATATGCCAATCATCTACTTTGACTTTGATGCGTCGATGCGCGCTTGGACCTTTTGAGTGGCGACACGCGGGAATTTCCCTTTTTTGGTTAGCTCAGGGAACGCTCTTCTGCAGGCGACCCCAAAACGATTTTTTGAAACCAGGCATAATCCCGGTTTCTGGCCCAGAGGCGAAGGTACGCGATAAGATCTGAGAATCACTCAACTTCCATTCTACCGGCTATCTTATCCAGGGTCGGACGCTGAAAGTCATTCCAGAAACCCGAGACTGGGGGGGTATTTCCTTTCGAAGACGCTCACCTGAAAGTCTAAGTAATAGATATGCACCATGTCGTTGGAGAGCATTCATTAAACAGCAGCTGAAGTGGTCAGTAGCTGTGGAAACGCGCTCGTCACAGTCGTTCCATATTCCATATTGATTGCCGCCCAACTTGTATTCGCTCGCTATTCATCCATCCCACCTCCACCGAGATACTAGCTAGATTTCGATTTCTCGTAGCGGCTCCCGGTAATATGCCACTCGCAGATTCATTCTTCCTCCATGCTGCCAGCCTCAATGAACTGTGCTGCCACTCCTCTAGAATAGGAAGGCATACACGATGACACCGCGTGCCGCATACGATTCTTTATGCCAGGACCTCTACTCAATGGGGTTTGCTACTATCATCGGCCCGATTCGACAGATTCTCCTGACTTCAAGCTGGAACCACAGCGCCATAATGTCAATGCTACAAAGCGTTATTCATCACATGTCGTCAGTTAAGAAATCCCAACAAGCAAAGCAAAAGGTGCGATAGGTATCGTGAAACAAGATGGAAAACAGAAAACGATTTAACGATAGAAAGCAACGACACAAGAGGTCAAGCAAACATGATCCTAACTTAAACACCCCATTCATCCATTGTGCTCAAATGGCTCCCTCCACCCATACCCATCGTCATCCCCATTCTTCTCGTCGTCCTATCCTCCATTCTTTCTCTATCTTTGGCACTATAACCTCCATTACTAGCGAGATCTGCCGCACCCAACCAACTCTGCCACCAACTACCATTTCCAGAGTCATCTCTCGATGCAGGATCACTAGAGGACCGTTTCCGCGACAAACCACCCGACGAACCCGAGCTCTTGCTCTTCTTCCTACTATTCTTCCTCCTCTCCACACTCCCCGCTTCACCCTCCGGTTTAGTGCTGGCATAGCTCTCAGGTAACTGAGCAAAGCTAATTCGCTTCGGCGTTGAGCGACCCGAGCTCGGCGCACTGCTTCCAGCGCTCAGACCGCCATTCGCTCCAGCACCTTGGGGCAACTGCAGCGCCGAAGTCGACGCAGACAAGGCTCTGGAGACGAGCGTTCCGAGTCCTGCTATATGCCCAAGCCTCGCAACAGGAGCTCCCTCCCCTCCCTCGGCGCTTCCCACTGATACCGAACTTGTTCCAGTATCAGACAAAGAAGGAGTGACTTGCTGTTGCTGCACTACCGCCGATGATGGCGGGGTGCTCGTCCCTGCTGTGAAGCTGGAGACGGAAGGGCTAGGACTAACGGGAACACTAGCACTATGACCCTCACCCAACCTCCGCTTCATCACGCTCCTCAAGGGTGGAGTTCTCGGCATCGCAGAGCTCGTATGCACACCCTTGGTAAACAACCGCGAGATTGACGCGGTTGCTGTGCTCGTCCCGGCAGAAGGAGTACCTGTTGGGGTGCGAGGCATAAATGCGGGTGCTCGTGGTTTCCGTGGTTGTGATTGAGTTTGACTGGGATCTTCTTCTCCCGGGGCGGTGGCAGGAGGAGCAGGAGGAGGGGGTTGCTCGTCCAGAATCTTCCTCAAACTCAAAACCGTCTGCTTCGCTACAACACCATCTGACGACGAGCTCGAGTCCCCTTCCGCATCTTCGTCCGTTCCTTCTGTCGGTGGTGTCATCTGCCGAACTTGTATACTGGGGGATTCATTCAGTAGGTTGTGGGTCCCACTTCGTCTTGAGGACCGGGATGACCGCGAAGACGCCAACGAAGTCTGGTCGGCCGATGCCGATCGTTTTCGTACTACTGGCGAATGATGTCGAGAAGTAGATGCTGACTTGGTGGTAGTAGGTCTTGATAATCTCGAGGCCGGAGAATTAGAATTGGAACCCCCCGGCAGAGGTCGTTGAGATGGGCTCGAATTTCTCCGTGCCAACGTCGTCATACTAGACAAGAACGACGACACGAAGCTTGAGGGAGCTGAAGCAGTATCGTTGGTGTCGTCGATCTGCCGCTGCTTTCCCTCCCTAGTAGATAATCGTGTCGAGGGAGGTAGAGATGAATGCAATGTAGATGAGGAAGCAGGTGCTCCCAGATTGACAACACTTGAGTTGGTGCTTCTTGCAACGAGACTTGAGAGCATATTGTAGGCAGGGGTCGATGCCTCGACAGGTTTATTGGTGAGCTGTGGCTCCAAGGGTGGTCGACGACTTGAAGGTGATGGGGAAGATGCTGCTGAAGTAGAAGCTGTTTGTGTATAAGAGTTGTCCGCAATTCGGTGGAAGACAGGTTGAGATGGCCTGGATCCGAGAGTGGAGGGAAGCATGAAGCCGGTGGGGAGGTCGGAGTAGGTTGATTCTGGCGTATGGTGGCCCGAGACGGAGCCAGAAGGGCCAGCGTCGACATATAGAGTCAAGGCACGAGGGGGAGGTGAGACTAGCGTGGCGCGATCCTGTGGCGCATATCGAAGCTGCGACGGCTGTTGGAGAAGGTAGTCTACCGACGGCCGTTTTCTCGGTGAGGCCGTCAGAGGACTCGTTGATGGGACGCTCTGGCTCACGGATCCAGTTGATTCTCGAGAATGCCTTCTGCTGCGACTGTTGTCGTCGTCGTCAAACAACGAATCCACGTCCTGCTTGATCCTGCTCAATTCCTGCGCCCAGTTCTCCTGCACGTCCCAGTTCCTCAGCAGCTTCGATGACAGGCCGATAGCTCGCGACTCTAGAGCCGATTCTGCATGGGCTGAATAGTAATCCGAAGAAGTAAGGAAGGAAGACATGGTGTTCTGTGTCGATATCGAGCTCTCCAAAAGGGCGTTAGACATCTCCAACGCACGGGTACTGCGTTCGAGGAGGGAATCGAGGTAGGTGTCTACGTCACTCGAATCGGTGCGAGACTTGAGTACCGGGACAGCTGAGGAGTTGCGTTTGTGACGGCCTGGTCTCGCAGCAGCCTGTTGCTGTTGAGGAAAGCGTTTCCGTCGGGGAGAAGCTGTGAGGGGAGGTGTTGCGAAGGGTGGCTTGTAGTGAGACGGCCGTGGACCAAAGGGATCGTCGTTGTCCACCTCTGTCTCCTCGTCTGCCTCGTCTGCACTGTCAGGGTAATCGGGAGGCTTGTCCGATGGAATTGGGTCCTCGCCTTCGCCGTGGGTGTGCAGGGTCTGATGGTACGCAGGGAGGGTGGGGGACGTATCTGGGGCGATGCGCAAAGCTGGGACGCTTCGACGACGCCTGTGGGGCTTCTTCGGGGGGGAGAGATGGACATTCTGCATGGTTGAGCTAAGTTAAAGCAGATTCATGGTTTGGCTGATGGCAGAGGCTGGACAAGAGACACGCCAATGGCCTTCCCAAAGGGGCGAAACAGGATGATACCCATCACTCTGACTCTGACGCTGCTTCATTTCCGAACAAAGTCCCATCGCTCCCGCTGGCCATATGTTGTGGAGGAAAAGGAAATTTGGGGAAAAAGGAAATTCAAGGGCAATGGTACGCCTCATCCAACCGGCACCAAAGTTGCTCGGTCAGCACGTCTGTAAGCATCCTCTCCTGTAGTCTAAGCGACCAACAGTTGTCGATGTACTTCACTATGGTCATGGTCATTACTAGTCGAAATTAGCAAGGCGTTTTGCATATAAAGGAGGCACCTCAGACCCCAAGTTTCACCAGTCAACTACTTCCCAATCAGCGCCATTTCTGCAATGCCCACCAACTTCGCTGCTAGCCGTCGCATCAACCCTGCCGGTGCCCCCTTCAAGCTCACAGAGGCACAGGTCTGGAAAGGCCTTGAAATTAAGGCCAGAGACCCCGCCAAATTTATCCCATCAGTGACGTCTTCCGAAGTCGTCAAAGATACAGAGAAATGGGCAAGTTTCTCCCTCAAAAGCCAATGATTTAATTCGCTCACCTTCAATATGACTCGGTCGTGCCTCATGATAGGTCACTCGCAAGGTCTCGTTTGGAGGAAACCCTCCGATCACTGAGGAGATAGAATTCTTCGAATCTGCAATCGTATGTGTGCATCCCTCTAGATCTGATCATCAAAAGCAAAAGCATCTCATCGACTGCGCACTGTCTTCTAGATATACTTCAACTCTGCGGATATGGGCACATCTATCACCAACATCTTGTCTTATGACGAGGACGGTGAGATGATCCTCACCTTCAGTTTCGGTGGAGGGATTCCTGGGACCCCTTCCGATTCGCCTCTCACCGGCCAGGAGCTGAACAAAATGATTGGCGGTGGTATCGACCACTGCATCCAAGTCTTCAGGGACTTGGTAAAGAACGGCACCATCACGGTTTAGTCTGGACGGGCACCTCATTGCCAAAAAGAAATAGCGTTGTACACTTCCGAACCCCCAACTCAAAGAAAGTTAATGTACCGATGTATCTGTATAATTTACCACAAAACCAAAACATACAACCCAAGTGCCCATATTACACACGTCTAGCCGCACCAGCTCTCCCAACGTCGGTACCATGAGGTTCGTCCTCCTCGTCACTATCGCCAACATCAAAAATGGCTTCCGATGATGACACCACCTCCCTCTCCTTCCCCTTCAGACTCCCCATTCTTGTAAGACCACTATGACCGTTCCCAGTCTCAGCAACCTCCCGTGCGCTACTCAACCCGGAGCGCTCAACGCCAGCAGGGTTCAAAGGAATAATCTCCTCCGCATCCTGTTCCCCTCTGAAACTAGTGGGTAGCTGCAACCCTCCTTTACCCTGTGCCCTTCTCCTCCTAATCCACCACACCCACGCACCCACGGCAGCGAATATCAAGACAAGAACGAGCGCTGCAGACCCTGCGTTATAATAAGCCTCCCACATTGCTTTTTCCTGCTCTGGGGTTTTACCTTGGGCAACAAATGTAGTAGTGGGAAGCGCGGCGGAAGGAACGAAGAGGGGTTTGACTCCCGATGCTGCAGTACCAAGGGACGAGGGTATACGAGCCGTACCCTCGCCATAGATAGACGAGAAATTGACGTTCATGAAACGAAGCATCATGTCGTGTGTAACGTGTGGGAGGTCGAAGGGTGCCATATGGGACGCGTTGAAAATCTATTAGAAGAGACGGTCAATTAATCAGAAAAGGAGAGAGAAGTCGAGTAAACGCACCTTCACGTATGTCAAATTCCGTGAAGTAACCCAGGTTCCGACACTGCTCCCATTCACATCCCATCTCTGCGTCTGTACAGTTCCCAACCCAGTCTCCCCGTTCCATTTCAGATGTTTGATCATGTTCTCGAGACCGACATAGTTGCAGATGAGGTCCTGGTCTCCAGCGAAGATCAATACAGGGATCTTGGATAGTACACGGGGGAGGACGGTGATCGCTGATTGCTCTGTCTTTTCCTTGAATGCACGATGAACATCGCGACGGCATTCAACCCATGCCCCCGGGTGAGCATTTGCGTGTAGGGCATTGACTACCGGCGAGCGCTGCAAGGGGAATTAAGTTGACTGTGAGAGTGCAGTAGGAGAGATACTTACGCCGAGGAAATCAGTGATTGCGTGCATTTCAGGTGGCCAGTTCATCCCACAAGCAGGATGGGTATCTTCATACCGCACATCATACATGTTCAAGCACATTTTCTGGCCATTCTTACTGTTGAGAACAAGTCAATTGATGAGACTCCGCACAAAGTCCCAAAAGTGAACGTATACCACTCACTCTGCTGTCTTCTTGTTTATCACGGCTAGCAAAGTCTTTTGGCAAGCCGGAATCTTCATAGGTTCGTCATTGACCTTTTCAATCAACTGCTCACACTTTTCATGCAAGTCTTTAACCTTCTTCCAGTCATCGCTGTTCTCTTCTAGTAGGCCCATCTTGACAGAGTAGTCGAAATACGATAGGTATTGTCGTTTGGCATCCATCCAACCGTTACCAATCGCGACTCCCCGCAAAGGTATATTGAGATGAGAGGATAGCATCGCGTCGGCTGCGCGTAGATATCGAAACGTAAGGTAAGCATGGGAACAGTGGGGGATTCGGGCTTGAAGGTTACGCACCAAAGTAAGGTATCCATTGACCGGCGAAACTCTCTCCAGCAAGGTATGTCTAGATACGTGGCGGTTAGAAAGCCGCTGCTGAGAGGCGGGGGGAAACCTCCGTACATCAGAATATTGGTATTCGGGGAATACTTGATAGAAATTCTTCAGGAATTCCATGAGATGTCCTTGAACTTCACCAATGGTATTTGCGTAGCTGTCGGTACTTGTGAAGGAATATCCTGTCCCTGGGGGTTGGTCCACTGGGCATGGACGGTGGTGAGCTATAGCTTCATCAGTCCAACTGGATATAGGTACTCACCAAACACCATGGTAGCGTATTCCTCCCAACCGCCTTCTTTCACGCTGAAGGTCTCCTTGCCAGCTTCCTGACCATCCCATCTCCATGGACCCACTTCCATCATGGCTCCGTCGAAAGATGAACATCCTGGTCCCCCCTGTCACGAATCATAGTCTGGTGAGACAAGGAATGGGCGAGAAAGAGGGAAAGACGGACATTAAACCAGAACACAATCCTGTTCTTATCCGCCGCTCTCCTGTTCTTCACCATCATAAAGAAGATGTGGGCAGTCACATCGTTGCTGGCAGTTCGGGTGACATTAGGCTCTGCAGGGAGATGTCCAGAGTAGATTTGGAGGGGGTGATCTGGATGCTGGTTAATTCCAGGTATCGAATGAACGTAAAATGAGGCTGCGGGTGGGAGTGATGCTAGAAACAACAAGCATGCAGTTCAGTCTACTTTCAAGAGGCGTCAAACCAAGTTGGGGCGTACTTGAAGCCGGGGCAGCGCTGACCGGGGGCAATAGCTGGAGCAGGAGTGCTGTGAGCCATGAGAGCTGGAGCAGCCAGCGATGGGATGGCAGAGCCATTTGCAACGTTTTCATGAAACTGGAATACGACAAAGCCTGGGGGTCGTGGAAGGACTGTTGCGCCTGGTTATCAACATTAATGTCGCATTCCAAACATGTAAGATGAGCCTCATGGATACTTACCTTCGACTGAGTTTACCACAGGCCTCGGCTGGTATATTCCAGTGTGGATTCGGGTTGAGAAGATGAGGAAGGACCACGACACAGTAGAATCAGCGCCGATGAATGGGCGTTGCGCCCAAAATAGATTCCCGGCCGCGTGATACAGGGTGGCCAAATTCGGAAGGTGGTTCCCAGCACCCTTGGATCCACAAGGCACACGAGTGAGGCGCGTTGTTATTGTGAGTTGGTTGGGCGTATTCACGCAGATAACACGGGTTGTCTGCCAGCAGCCACGTTGAAGTTCTGATACACCCTCGTCAGCCCTCAAATATCCTCATACCTCCAGCTGCCGCTATCTCTAACCTTTGTTCTCGTACCATGAAGCTCAATCCCGCTTTCTTTGGGGGCCTCCTGACCCTCTGCTCCATCCCGGTTCAGGCACAATACTTTTCAGAGGGCTGGAAACCTGGGCAGCCAGCTCAAGAAACCGTATCGGCCGCAAAACCTGCAGCGACTGGGTGGGCTCCAGGTCAAAAGGCTGACGGAGGCTCGTCGGAAGGAACTTCGTCTTCCTTCGACTTCAACACATTCCTAGTGTCGACTTTGAACAAGTTCGGATTCAACGTCTCGCTACCGGAGACCACAAGCAATGGCCTTTGGGATGAAAGAATTCCTTTGATTACCGATACCAACTACCAGGATCTCATCGTCAATGAGGAGTTTGCTTCAGACGAGGAGGCAAGCAAGCGGACATGGGCTTTGGTAATGTGAGTGTGTCTCAGTGCATTTTTGTTGGCTTTGGTCGCTGAACTTCACAACAGAACAACTGCAGCAAGTAACAAAGGCGAAGCCATCTCCAAATTCGTGGATAATATGTTCGACTCTGCGTACAACACAAGTGTCGTTGAAGCTGACCTGCCGAACGTTCGGTGGGGTCGTATCGACTACTTCAATGTGACATACCTGACTACAAAGTGGAACGTTTGGCAGTGCGTATCATAGCTTCGGTAACAAGGAGCTGAGATTTAACCTTGATGGTAGAGCCCCGTACCTCGTTATACTCAAGGACCGTGGCCAGACACTGCACTTCTACCGACCCACTCAAATTCGCGTGCGGGAAGAAGCATTCCGGGAGTTCTTACTCACTGAAGGCTATAAAATGACTCCTCCTTGGTCCGGTCTCTGGGCTCCTGGTGGCGAACGGTACGCTGATTGTTCCTTCCTCCTCCGTTGACAAACACGCTGACATGCTGTAAAACCAGGGAATGGATTCTCGAGCTCGTTGCCATTTGGATGACCAAGGCCTACAACCTCTTCGTCAAGGTCCCCAAATTCCTCATCTACGTCGTTTCGGGTGGTTTGGGTTCCATCATCCTCAGCTGGATGCATCGACCTTCCAAAGAGCAGAGACAGAATGCTATTCGGGAGGCTCAGGAAAAAGCCAAACGGGAAGCTGCTGCTGCCTCTTCCACTTCGTCGAGCACCAAAGTCCCCGAGAGCAGTCCTACCAAGAACTCACAGCAGGAGAGCCCTAAGAAGAAGGGCAAGGTGGCAAAAGCGGACGAGAAGAGCTTAAGGGCTAGCACGAGCAGTGTCGCTGAGAGCTCCCCTGAAAGGAGATCTTCTCCGGTGAAGACGCGATCGAGTACACGGCAGAAGAAGGGGAAGAAAGCGACACAATAAGTGGATGCCACCCCGCACGCGATCTTCTAGCACTCGCACTTGGTGTCCGTTACTCTTTGCTTTATCTACATGCATCTTGCCGTCGATATTCCTCAGCGCTACATGATTTCGTCATTGGCCACCCTCAAACTTTTGGTTTCGGAAATGTACTCAGTAGCCTATGTATGTTTCAGGAATTTGTATGTATGTAATCTAGGATCGTAGCTCCCATCTTATACCCATCCCACCATCCCGCTTCGGAGGCCTGAGGCACGCAGTCAGACGCACGAAAGTATGTCATTACCCTGCTTTCACTCCGTTCAAGGAAGACTGACATATATGGCACCGATCCGATGGATTCGCTGCTGCGTGCGCTGTGTCAACGATAGCTGTATCGCGATCGCGAGCTTCTGGAAAGCAGCCACCATGGACTCCGACTGCCCACAACATCTCGCCCACCTATTCACCAGTAACATTGCTCCACAACCTCTCGAGATCGTTTCAATCAAACAGAAGATTGAACGCTCTACGAATATGATCGAACAACTGCAGCAACGCCTAGAGAAACTCGAGCGTAGACGACAGGGCTATCAAGCACTGCTGTCTCCAGTGCGTCGAGTCCCAGCTGAAGTCCTCGGGGAGATATTTGCCTGTGTTCTGGAAGTGGAGAAATCCCAGAAGCAGCAGCCGCAGTCTTTTTCGAACTGGTACAGTGCGGAAGATTCCTTAATATCTCTCATCCTTGTCTGCAGTGCCTGGCATGACGCCGCTATTTCACTCCCGAGGCTATGGACCCATGTCGAAGTTTGCTCGGTACCTTATCGCTTGCAGCTCGATGGAGCTTCTCGACGGTTGGACCGATGCAGAGGAATTCCTGACAAGACGCTGACGATCTATGGGGATTATCGTTGCATGACCTCAAATAATTGTGCCAAAGAAGCATGCGTTTTTAGCGACCCAGGACTGGCGAGGCTTTTGACAGATGGGCCGTTATTCGACAAGTTGGTATTGTGCTGCAAGGGCACACAATGCCTCAAGGCCCTGATGGCAGGAATGGACTCCATCAAAACCGAGACTCGCCCTCGTCCATGGGATTCAATGAAGTCCCTCGACCTCTATGTCACCCATCGTTGGGACGAGACTGATCCTTCAAAATCTCTTTTTCGCCATGTACCCCCAGTCACTTCCTTCCTCCTTCACCTCCCTGATACGAAATTTTTGAGCGATGATCCTTCAGAGCTCGACCACGCCCTTCTCCATCTTGAACCACTTGAACGTACCCTCGCCAACCTCACGACATTTACGCTTGTTTGCAACTGGGACGGAACGATGATATTAGAAGTCCTACAAATGTGTTGCCACAACCTTGAAGATTTGACCCTGGACTTCCAGAGTTGGATGCTCCCATACAGAGATGCACCCTCACTTGCACAAATATCTCAAGACGAATTACTGTTTCCTAAACTGCGCGTTCTCCGCATACGCCATTCGTCTGGTGATTCTGTGGACATCGTTCAGTTTTTCAGGACACCCGTGCTGGCGGAGTTGGACGTCAGCTTGGCTGACTTCGACCTTGATGTATCCAATTTCATTCGTATGAGAGGAGCTCCAAAGGAGTTCCATACCGTTATTCTATCACTCCTCGACCGCTCCCGTTGCCACAGAAGCTTACGCAAGTTCCGTCTCCATTCAGTCGATATGACGAAGGAGGAGCACCAACTCGAGAAAACCCTCGTCAACTTGCCATATCTCACTCATTTGATCTTGGACAACGTCAATTTCGACCCTTACGACCTCGATGAAGATTTTCACGAACAACGGGAAACATTTATTCCTCACCTTGAGGTCCTGGAGCTGCTCCACCTTGTTCCTCACTTCCCTCTTGACGCTCTTGGGAATGTAGTGAAGAGGAGGCAAACGCCTGGGAACTCACCTGGGACTCTCAGAAAGTTCATCGCAACGTTTCAAAGGCACATACCGCCGGATTTCGATTATTTTGATCAGTTGTTCGGGGATCCCTCGACCGTTCCCCTCATGGCAGAAAGGAGCTTTGGCTTTGCGTAGGTCACATTGCTGTTTTTGTCCAGCCACGGGGGCCCTATCATATCAAGAGCCCCGGCCGTAGCAGAGAAACGGATAGAAGAATATGTTGGGAGGGGAGCTCCAAAGGAGGTTTCCCGCTGCTGGGGCGCAGTCCGAGACGGAAGAAGGGGAATAAAGAGACTCAACGTCATGGTATATATTCCAGATTTCCGGTGTTCGCGCATTTACACTCTCTGTCTGCATATTTTTGGCGGTTGACACCCTTCAAAATTACATGGTTCTGTCAATGTGGACAGCACAATCTTCCGTTCCAGCTGCGCTGTTTTTGTTTCTGAGAATTTGAATGTACTGAGTCACCATGTGCATAGCCTATGCGACCTCCGCAGTGGACCCATCCCAGTTACCACTCCGAGCCCGGAAATTTGATCATGATGACCTTTGTATTGCTCTCTAGTACCGGCTTACTGGCTTGTGTGGTTGTCCACCTTGCATGGAAAAGAAGCTTCCAGCATACCCCTACCCCTTTTCTTCGGAATCCTGTGGCCACCGCAAATGGTGTTTACGGTGCCACCTCCCTGGTTGCCAGTTGGTGGGAGCGACAGTGAAGATGACGCTGATCTGACAATCCGATTCCCCAGCTGACCTTTTATAAGCTTTTGAGGTTTTGAATACCAACTCCACGTACTACGTACCCGTAGCTCAAGCGATCAACTCCGATAGGAGCCCTTGTCTATAGGGCCATGAAACGGGAGTGTACCATCGCAATCGGGGACACCAATCTAACGCTGTCAATGTCCTGACAATGATCTTGCCTGTACTGTGCTCCAAGCTATCTCCGCTTTCGCTGGAGGAGTTTTAAGAACTCCTGCGGGCTTTAGTATTTAGTCTCCAACGTTAACTGCGGCCATAATCCCCCTGATCTCGCTCCTCGCAGTGACAACAGCCTTCCCTGAAGCCTCTTTCGACATGTATATGTCCATCTCAGATCGTAAGGACCCCTCGGAAGCGCTGGAAGTAGCACAAGCCGTCAACGTGAGCTTTTTGTACACAGACGTCATATAGGATGGCTCACCCTCTTCGCGGCGTCTTCTCTTTTCTATCAGTATCTGGTAAATCTCTTCAAGATCTCCCTCGCCAAGTGTTTCGTCTCTCAATGATCACATACAGGGAGTTAGCTCATCTGTTCTTCTGGTATGCATCTTTGGTCTGTGAGCCCTTGAGAAGCGTCTCACCATTCGTAAATTCAAGGTCGCTGATTTCATCCAGACCTTCCCTGACGAGGTACGATCAATTTAGAGCACGTACCAGCAATTTGTATATAACAACCCGCAGGTCCGGTTGATGTGGTCCACTCCTCGAAGCGGCCCTAAGATAGCATTCTACATTGTGCGATACTATGCCCTGGTACATGTCGCGTTTTACTTATCATGTAAGTACTCAACCTCGATCTGTTGAGGATTCGGTCCAAGCTTTGTTCCACCTAATGCTTGATGAAGATGGACTTCAAAAAGGATCAACTCCAGAACGATGTAGAATTGCATTCGTTCGTGCTGCAGGTGAGTTGATCTTTTGAACATAGGTCCAGGCTAATTCATGCCTGCCAGTTTCGTCCATGTTGTCTGTAACTGGATCCGAAGGTGCGTCATTCACATTCCCTAATCAAGATATAGAACTGCCTTATTCAAACAGGGGTTCCTTCTTTCCAGTAATCCTGTACATTCGGGTCTATGCATTCTCCGAGATGAACAAAAAGCTGCTTGCATTTCTCGTGGCTCTTTTCATCGTCAGTAGTTGCTAAATCGTCTTCTCCTATTGCCCCTCATGATGACGCGATACCGTAGGTGATCCATAGCACGGCCTACACTTTATTCGCTTTGTTCATTGAATCCATTGAATGTGAGTTCTTCGCCCCAGTCCTATACAAAAGAAAGACCCTGAAATCAACTGCGAGATAACAGACTTTCAATCCCCACCAAATTTCATCTGCATACCCGGACATGCGGAAAGCTTTTGGCTAGGATCCGTGTTCTCAGCCACCCTAGCTAGCGTCTTGGGTCCGTTTTTGCTACCCACATTCCCTGCCGATGATGAACTGACCTTGCTGAGCTGGTGCGGTGCAGTCGTGATGCTAATCATGATATCCATCGCATATCGGGATTATCGAGGAGTCAGCAACTCACTACTTAGCGTTTTCTACCGAGACGGAATCTCTTATTTTGCATCATTATCAGGTGAATTAATGACCTCAATAGTTTCATGCTGTAATTAACCCAGAAGAAACCATGAATCGTAAGTTTTGGCCTCAGCAAACATCCTCGTCAGCTTCATCGCGCCGGTGCGTTTTTTAAATGTGCCTCCTCCCCGCATCTACTAACAGCCCGAACCACGATAGGGGATGTACAAGTTCCTCTTCCTAGAGTATGTACCTAACTCTCATCTCGGAAGTGGCCAGGATCTACTTGCTCATTTTCCATTCTTCTTCTGATCTCAGGATGGAGGTTGCAATACATGTGATCCTCTCAACCCGGATGCTCTTACATCTACGCCTCTGGGCTGAACAACATACGCTCCCACCTCCACTGGTGACAATTTCACAATAGGAGCCCCAACCTCCTAGGTGTTATGCTCGTATATACTAGCGAAAACGAAGCCAGACGCTACCCATTATTTGCTCTCTCTCCTCGGGCTGTATAGAACATCATTGGTACCTTTGACCTGCTCACTCTTTGTTGACCAAGAACCGGAACTTTCTTTGACGAAAGTACATATTAATGATAATAGCAATGCTCCAGACAGGATTTCCTGAGCTAAGTCAATCCGAAAACAACAAAAATGGGCCCCATGTGCATGTAGAGAGAGAGGATGAAAACAAAGACAGAAACCGACATGAAAAGGAGAAATGGAAAGCATAGGATCATGAATGGTGCGAACACGAGATAGACATAGCCATCGTACTCCCCAACGATTCCGAAATCTTTGAAGCCTTTACGCCGGGGCTGATGCTCATTGCAACCAACGACGCACCCAGCCCACCGTCGTCCGATTCCCTCTTCTGTCGTCCCGGAATGGCAAGATATCCATTGCTGCCCACAGACACGTCGTCTCCTCCATCATCGCTCGAATCTCCTTCGTTTTCCGAGTCCGAATTGTCATCATCCTCATCTTCATCGTCATCTTCGCCTCCATCTATGGCAACATCGCTCCATTCCCGGTAAACCTCTTGGATGAAATTGCCCGACCGAGGGAGCCGGTAAGGGTCGAATGGGAAGAAGGTGTTAAGCTCGTTGTTCAATTCGCCGCGGAGGAAGGTAGGGTGGAGTAATAGATGCGACGTCGACACGGTACTCGACGATCCTGCCATCGAATTCGATGAGGGAACCACATGCGAGGACGAAGAAGAGTTAGCCGACGGCGAGTTTCGCTTATTCGACTCCAGGATGCTAAAACAGTAGAGAAAGCCTGTGTGATGCGCAACCCTCGCAAACTGCATCACTACACCTGGTGAACAGACTTTGAGAGGGTTCAGAACGCTCATGACGACCCTCTTCAACACGTTCAGCTCCGGAATCCACTCATCCTTCCTAGCTTTCCCAGCTGCCGATATTGATTCAGGGAGTCCTTCACCACCTCGTTGTTGCCGTTTCTGTTGGCCCTCCTCTTCATCCTCCTCCTCCTCGATCCTCAGGTCCCTCCACCGGAAGCAGAAAATAAGGAGCACAGCCTGCGCAACAGCATAAAACACTTGACTAGGCGCCCCCACCGCGGCACCCAAATTTCCACCGCTCTCGGTATAAGCTCTCAGCGCCTCATCCACGTCGTCCAAACACGCCTGAAGGAACTCGCACAGCACCCCAACCACACGCCGTGCGCTCGCCTTGTCGACAAATTTGGCGCGACTGACAAAAGAGCCGATATACGAAGCCGCAGCTCTGCTGGTCAGTTCTGGTGTGGAAGATGGGTTGGATGTTGGAGCGGAAGCGGCGTCGGAAGGCCCATATAGCGCTCGCTCGACTAGCATTCCCTGGAAGATGTCGGCGAATTCGGGGTCGAGTGATGCATACCAGAAGACGAGGAATTGAGTGTAGCGGGATTTGAAAGTGTTGAGAATTGTGCGGTCGAAGATGGAGAGGAGGGAGTTGAATTGTGTTCGCGTGTGATCCAATGTGGGTAGGGGTGTTGGGATAGTTAATGTCGGAGTGGGTAGTGGAGGAGTTGGTGTTGGTGTTGGCGACGAAGGCATAGGAAGGGTGGCTAATGAAAGCAGCGGAGAATACAGAGATTGTGATGAGGGTGTGGGGAGTGGGGGTAAATTTAATGGCGAGGGGGAGCGGAGTTCGTTCAGGGAGGTCACTGACTTGGCGGCTTCAGGTGAGCCAGCTCCACCAAGACCCTTTTTGAAGTGCTCGAACAGGAGAGTGAGGATGCCATCAAGCTTCTTCACCATGCCTTGAACATGTTTTACATTGGTGGGCAATTCTACGTGTTCTTTATCGAGGTCAATGTCACCAGCATCAGAAGAGATGTCGCTGAACCCCTCTTCATCGTCCGAAAGTCCGTCATCTATAGCATCCTCTTCGTCCGAATCGAACGCGTTGCCTTCTTGGCCAACGAGTACATCGAACGGGTCAAGCTCGAACAAATCATGATCCCCCAAGCCGTTGTCGGATTCTTCATCCTCTAACTCTTCTAGTTCGACTTGAATTTCGACATCGATCTGGATGGCACGGTCTACGATTGTGGCGAGAATCTTGTCGGAAAGTTCGGGGCAGTATGTGGAAACTCTCAAGATGTTGCGGATATAGGTCAACTGGGCGAATTGATTTTGGCGTTTGTGAGGGAAATGCTTGATGAGAAACGGTTGCAGGGTTGATGGTAACGTTGGGATGAGGGATAGAATATGAGCGAGAAGGTAGTGAAGACGATCGTAGATTGTGCGTCGGGTTAAAGGTTTTGTGGGTGGTGAGGTAGACGTGGAAGGGAGGGCGGAGGTGAGTGACAGGACTTGGATTGAAGATTCTGCATCACTGTGAGCATGAGGCGATGCTTGCAGCAAAAGATGTACGCACGATGAGTGAAGCCGTGGACGATCTTGCCCATGACCAGAGACAGATATTCCGGGCGTGCACTGAGGAGCATTCCCATGAATACTGTATACTGCTTGACTGTGGGGGAGTCCAACAGGGTCCAAGGCATGTTCACGATGGCCTCCACGAGCGCGGCGTGTGTCCTCTCTAACCTGGAGACGACATGGGAGAGTGCTGATATCCATGAACGCAACTGAGAAGGAGCAGTTGCGGGACTCGATTTGAAATTGAACTGGTTGACCAGCTCGTCGAATGGACCCGAGGTTCCTTGGGCTTTCTCCTGGAGTGCATTATTTACAAATGCAAGGTACATGTCCCTCCGGAGGCTCTCTCCCTGTCTGATCCTCGAGTTGGACGCGATTGGGCGTCGCATAAGGGTGTTTGAGGTCTTGGATTTCGATTTCGATGCCCTCTTCTCGTTGAATTCTGCTGTAGAGCTCGGTCCTGCATGTGGATTCGATATCGAGGCGCCCTGGAGTGGCATTGCCCTGGGCCCAGATTTGGGCTGACGCTGGTTGAACTGGGAGAACCTGGAGTGGGGGTCCATCGCAGAGCAGTTTAGAGCGTGTCTGAGCTCGTCGGAACCGTTGACGTCGAGCACGAATGAGTAAATTGGGGTCGTCTGACGACGGCAGAGCGGGACCGCATGCGGTCTTCAAACTTTTTCTGTTAGCCTGGCTGACTAAGCGTATACTGCTTTGAGGAGGTTGGTTACACGCTCGACGTCGACGCTCGGGTAGACGTTCTGCTCCGTGACTCTCCTCCAACAATGTCGGCCGTTTCGCCGTTCACCACCGCCCACAGGCAATACGTCAAGTCCCTTTACAGGAGGTCTTTGAAGAACAAGCTCGACTGGACTATTCGGAGAGATCTTTGGAGACCGCAGGCGCTGCAGGTCCGGGCAGAGTTTGAGAGGCACCGGTGAGTGTTGGTCTGCTGGCAAGATTGGCGATATCCTCAATGCCTCTGCAGAAATGTGACCGACCCACGAGCTTTGGCAAAACTCTTCGAGCAGGCCGAAGCCCAGCTGGAGGCGAGTCGGCATCCCGATCCATACGTTGGTCTGTCCCTGCTCTCTCCTACTACACTATACTTGCAACTTACGGCGACGTGCAGCCCCAACTGCTCCTGGTGGTACCAAATGGTGCGTTCTTGTGTCAATGGAATTCCGCAGTGTTAATCGCGTTCCTCTTCGTGTTGGCCTATTAGGGAGCGCAACACACCTGTAAGCATTTTCCATATTCGCACTGTTGGTTCCACTAACGTCGAGCTTTGGCCATTACAATAACTAGCCATACATCGGACCCGTCTTCGACCATGAAGCGGATCATCACTAGAGAGAGGCCTTCAGCATCCTTATGTCGTAGAATAAATATATTCCGTCTTTTACGCCCCGTCACAATCACATGGAGAGTGTCACCCATGCGGTCAGCAATGAGACTATTCAAGCTCCAAACTGATATTCAAGATGAGCTTCTTCTGCGCATCTGCCACCACCATCCCCAGCAGCAATTTCGCTCTAGGCTCTCGGTCACTTCTGTGGGGCGGGCTGTTACCGACCCCTGGAATCCTGTTCCTTACCGTCATTTCCCCAAAACATCATAATTAGCCTCTTCATTCTCCGACCACAACCAAGTAGCCACTGGCATGAACTACCTACGCGGGGCAGTTGTGAACGCAATTTCCGCCCCATACCAGTACTACAAGGATATCAACCCGTCCACACTTACTGGAGCCATCGATGTCATCGTCATAGAACGACCTGCCTCAGATGGCAATGGCACAGAGCTTGCATGTAGCCCTTTCCATGTGCGGTTCGGAAAGTGGCAGGTCCTGCGGCCTGCGGAGAAGAAGGTGTGTTCTAGCAAAGATATCTATCGATAGGCACGTTTAACCCTGGCGTTCCAGGTGAATGTGTCGGTCAACGGAAATCCCATTCCCTATAACATGAAGATCGGGGATGCGGGTGAAGCCTTCTTTGTGTTCGAGACAGAGGATGATGTACCGGAAGACTTGATTACCAGTCCTATCCTGCAACCAACCACCCCTTCAGCTGAGGATGTTGCTGCTGGTGCAGGAGCAGAAGCGTCCGAGAAGGACTCCCGGTTCGGAGCAACAGACGAGGGCCGTGGTAAACGCCCGGAAGGCGAGAAACCGGAGGGAGATAAGGCTGAAGAAGAGGAGAAGATCTTGCAGAAGCATCAAGAACAACAGGCGGACGAACCGGAATATCTGGACTTGGACGGTCGCCCACAACCTCCGCACGATGAAGTTGCACCTACTGCGCATCATGTTACACCCAAACAGAGCCACCATGTACCTTCATTCCTCAAGAAGTCATCGTCGAGGACCACTCTCAATCAGTCATCATACCTCCAGAAACCAAGAAGACAAGACAACGGATCAGGTCCAGGTGACCGTACTCCGGAGATGCTAGCTCAAGACCAGAGAGTGGACGAGGCTCTGGAGGCAATAACATCGGCTGGACACCTCCCGGAGGTGGAATATCATAGAGGTCCGTGACAATCATCCATAACACCGGTGATAGTGTACTCATTACTCTTGCAGACGTTGCTTTGGATATGGAAGGGTACCATTCCGGATTTCATGATAGAGAACGTTCGGATCAGACTGTTCGCTCCTCCGACTTTGATAACTTCCAGCTTCCTCCACCTCTAGGTTTGTGTTTCAGCCAATCATACGCTGGCTACCGAGCTCATATTCTGTGATTTGAAGGTCTTCCCAGCGTAATACAATCATCTCCTGTCACTCCGGCAGATCCCAACTCACTTGCTGAAGGGGACGCTTCTGACTCTTCTGTTCCATTTCCTATGTACCGCGCCACATCTGAACCCCCACCTGACGTCGACATTGAGCCTCTCACACCCGTTCCAGGTCCTGGACATTCGACTAGCGAGCTTCTCCCTCACCACCAGAGTAGTGGACCGACGCGGTTGCAGGTTGTACACCAGCAGGAGTACATGTGGGAGTGGGGCAACTTTCCCCAGCCGTCTCCTCTTAAGCCGACTTTCTCGAAGAGCGGGAGGGTCGAAAGTCCCTCATTCCTCAAGTCTGGTGCTGGAGAGAGATGGAGGCCAACGCAGAAGACGATACATGTACGGAAGGGGCGATTGGGAGGCTTGAGATTGCCTGTGTTGGACGACAGCGATGAAGAGGAGGAACAGGATGGAAGCAGAAGTGATGACGAGGAGGAGAGCAGAGGAAGGACCTATCTGGACACCGATCATGGGCGAAGTCACAGTGTGCCTCCGCATTTGCAGGGTGCTCAGCCTCCTTCTCATAGGAAGGCGGACAGAAGACGGTGGAAGGAATATGAAGACTCCCGAGGAGAGGACGATATTGAGTCGTCGAAGAGATCTCGGCGGCCAAAGGAAGAGGGTGGTCGGATAAGCGCTAGCAAAAACGATTCCTCCAAGTATATCCTCTCAATTGAAGGTCAAAGAGTCGGAATCCAGTTGAGCTTAGCGGGAACTTTTCGATTGAATGAAGATGCGTTCGAGCAACATCTTGTCGACTTTGAACGCTTCTTAGATGACGAGAGTGTTGTGTCCAGTCCTGATCTTGTGGCTCGCTGGGTTGGTGGAGACCAGTATGTTATTTTTCGGTTTCTTCTCCCGATCCACCATTGACAGCCTTCCCAGTTTTATCACTCGCAGCGACTGCCCTCCCCTTATGGACTCCCTCCTTCACTGGAGAGATGATGCTTTGCAGAGGAAGGCAGCAGGAAAGCCACTCCGTCCCTTGTCCCCTTCTAGCGATGGGTCCTCGCCAACCTCCCCCGCTTCAGAAACTTCGCCACCGCCAGAATCTCTGACTCCTGAGAAGCCTAGTCTTACGCACATGCGTGCCAAGTCCGAACCACCTGAACAAGCGTTCCAGGATGAAGTGGAACCACCAGCAGTGTCAAGCGATGATCAGAAACCTACATCGTTGAGCTGGGTTCAGTGGTGGAATCGGGGAAAGAAGAGGTCCCAGACCATTGCGCCTCCTGCATCGACGGTGCCAACTCCAGAGGTATGTCTACCCTTCCATTGATATGGCTGCTAGCACCAACTTACCAATGTTTATTTCAGGAGGCGGTTCCAAGGCCGGAAGAAGCAGGATTACCGAACGGTGATGCTGTGACCGCGGCTGTCGAAAACACTCTTGTCCACGAAGTCCAAAGACCACCTCCAAGTCCTGGTGTAGATCAGGCACAAACCCAACCTCCACCCTCCAAGCCGACAAGGTACGCGAAGACGCTGCGTCTGACGTCTGACCAACTGGTATGAAGAACCCGTTTTCCCTTGATCTCTGTGACCTTGGTGATAGTAATATTGTGTGCTTTTAGAAAGCCTTGAATCTCCAGCCAGGAGCAAACACTATCACCTTTTCCCTCTCGGCCACGGGTGCAGTTGCTGCTACAGCCAGAATCTTTGTCTGGGACCATAAAGATCTAGTTGTCGTCTCGGACATCGATGGCACCATCACGAAGTACGACCTTTTCGTCCCTAACTTGAGCTTTGTCCCTCAAGCTGAGCTTTTAACAGGTCCGATGGTCTTGGACACGTTTTCGCAATGATTGGGAGAGATTGGACGCACCTTGGTGTAGCTAAACTATACACCGACATCACAAGAAACGGATACAAGATCATGTATCTGACCTCTCGCGCGATTGGCCAGGCCGACGCTACTCGTGGATACTTGAAGGGCATCAAGCAGAACAATTACCAGCTACCCGAAGGACCAGTGATCATGAGTCCGGACCGACTTATGGCGTCTTTGCATCGGTAAGTCCTGTAGCTACATCTGCTTGCAAGCTGCCCCTCTGACTTCCTTTCTCAGGGAGGTGGTTTTGAGAAAACCGGAGGTCTTTAAGATGGCTTGTCTCAGAGACATTCAACGGTTGTTCGGGGAGCATGCCAAGTACCCGTTCTATGCTGGATTCGGCAACCGTATCACAGATGCTCTCAGCTACAGGAGTGTGAACATACCCAGTGCACGAATCTTCACGATTGACTCCGCCGGGGAGGTCAAAATGGAGCTCTTGGAGTTGGCTGGATACAAGAGCTCGTGGGTAGTTCTAAAGACTTGGAAGTGTGCCTCCCTGACCTCATCGTTCTCAGGTACATCCACATGACGGACCTTGTGGACCAAATGTTCCCTCCTATTCACCGGAAGTGGACACCAGAGTACACAGACTTCAATTATTGGCGCGCACCAGTACAAGAGTTCCCATTACCAGACCTATCTCCACCGTCCCCTGCCCTGAGTGCTCGCTCTGATACCTCCAATCAAAGCGCCCTTGCTAGGCTACGGAATTTCAGTCTAGTGGGCAGTCGACAGCCCACACTGCTGGCGAATGGCCAGACCGCAGGGTCCGAACTCAAAGACAGCAAGTTTGAAGAGGAGGACCCCGCTAACGACAAGGCTGGCTATCGGAACAGCAACCTGAGGCAGATGTCGTCTTTCGAGAGACTGAGCTCTACTCTCGGATTCATGACAACCGTGAACAACTCCAGGCGGAGTGCCAGCCCGGAGTCTCAAGGATCGTCGTACTATGATAGTGAAGACGACGATGAAGCAACATTGTCAGACGGTGCTGTTGGAAGGCGGAGAAGACGAGAACGAAGGAGGAGCATGACAAGCATGCCGGGGTCGCTTATTGACGAAGAGGAGGATATGCATTTTAGTGACGACGATGGAGAACATTACGATGAGGAGTATGATGAGGATGGTGAGCATGAAGGTGTCGAGGGCGAAGAAGCAGAGGAAGAGGCATTCGACGACGATCTGTTGGCGGCTGGAGAGATGCAGAAGGTGCCTTTCCTATGAAATTCGTCACTAGGCACATTATCAGGACCTTTTTATTCCTAGCACCATTTTTAATGATAATTAAATCCTAGATAGTAGAATTATGGCTGCTCGGAGGGTAGACTCGTACCAGTCTACTAAGCGGAACTTCAGGGCAGAGGAAAACGATTCACTGGGCCGGATCCCCTCCCGCCAACGGTTCTCAGGAACGGTGCAGAGGACGCGATTCTTACATAAAGCAGTGCAAAGTTGGAACTCAGCGCCACTGCGTCAGGACGTGGCCGTCGAGTCGTGTGGATTGCAACGCCCATTTACGCCTGGCATGGAGCCCTGGCATTTATTCTGCTCCTTGTTATTCGTTTTGTATCTTTCTCTAACAGCACGCTCGGCTGCATTGACAGTCTCACTTTCACCTAACGAGCGAGTATGCTTCTTTGCCGACGTTGACAAGGCTAAAGAGAAAATCGGCGTAAGTTTCCAATTGATCCACCCCTTTAGCTGCAACTGACCTCGCCATATGTCAGTTCTATTTTGCTGTAGGTCCCCATGCTACAACAATAATCTTAGAAGCCTCCTGAATCGACTCCGAAGGTGCAATCTGGAGGTGCATTCGACATTGATTGGGATGTCAAGGATCCGAACCACAAACTCCTGCTGGACGGAAAGCGGGAGCGACAAGGCGACTACGTCTTTACAGCGAACACTGTCGGCGAATACGCTTTCTGCTTTGAAAATGACATGTCTACATTGACCGACAAGCTCGTTGACTTTGACATTATGGTGGAGAGCGAACCACGGAGAGAACCACCTGCCAAGCCGGGACAGATCGCGGAACACACCAGCGCCCTGGAAGAGAGCGTATTCAGACTGAACGGAATGCTCATGAATATCAACCGTATGCAGAAACAGTGAGTAGCGCGTCTTAAATATGTCTTCCGTCGTCTTAACTCTGTGCTAGCCACCACACGCAAGAACGTCGAGGATTCTCAGTTGTCAAGTCCACTCAGAAGTCAGTTTGATCAGACGTTACAGCCCTTAACTTCTCTGACAGCCCTTTCAGCCGTTTGTTCTGGTACGCCTTCTTCGAGAGCGTTGCAATTATTGGCATGGCTGTGTAGGTCATGTTCTTCCCCTCGTGGTCGTCTCTACTCACCTCTTGCTAGCTTCCAAGTCTATGTGCTGCAGACATTCTTCACGAAGACCGGCCGCCGTTACAAAGTTTAGATTAATCATGGCTCTCGAACGGACGATGTACTCTTTAGGGCTTTAATGGTAATCAGTACCCTATCCGCCTATACTACCTCTGTTGCCTCCCCCATTGTCAACACCATGCGAACCTAAAGAAGCTGTCATGGGAGAAACTTTTCTGGAGGTCCTAAACACTCACTTTTCGTTATAGAGCCATTCGGCGCTGGGATCACCCCCGTACCATTTGACCGATGGTAGGTGATCTTCAGGGTGCACGGTTGTGCCTCCAATTCCTTCACCCGCTATCTTCAACTCCCCCGGTAAATTCCACACCTGGATTCTTTCAATCCCAAAGTTCCTTGCATAGTCTGCAACGCAACCTAGCATTGATCGCAATATTTCTTCGTTTGGGCACCTCAACCGAGTAATCAACAAGGTTTTAGGTGAACCAGCGTAAAGTTCGAAAGCCCAAGAAGCGAAAGCATCACTGCTTGGTTCGCCGTCCGACGGACTGGAAGACGAGAGCAAGGCACCATAATATGGGGGTGGACGTTCAAGGCGGTTGACGAACCATTCTATCCTGCGCTGCAGAAATTCCGCTACTCCCTTTCGGGGGAGAAAGGTGAACGCAGTCAAAGTCGGTGGCTGCGGTTTCGAAGGCGCCTCCTGCAGGATAAGTTGGGAATCCTTGTTCCACCAGTCTTTGGTCTGCTCTTTGGTGAGCATAGTCCACTGGCCTTTCCGGGCCTCGTCCTTGGTCCTTTCTAGGATTGTTGCAACATCCCAATTCGTAGCGGTGTAAGGAACGCTTCTCCATCCATCTACACCTGGAGCGGGACCGGAAGCCTTGTAAAATTTGGGACCAACGTCACTGTATAGCACGGACACGATCCCCGACCCGAAGCCTTCTGGCACAGTAGGAGGTTGGCCCCACGCCTCCGGGAAGCCAGACGGGAAGGATGATGCGGGCGCTAAGACCCAGTGCAATAGGCTCATCATGTGCTTCGCGTATCCCTTTCCTCGTTTACCCGAGGGGGTGTACACAGAGGCAATCCCATAGCCTACTTCCTCTTCAGAGGTGAATTCTCCAGAAGGCGTCCTTCTGAGAACAAAAGCCTCCCTGCGCAGACTAGAAAAAGGTAGATGAATGATAACCTTGGGCGATTAAGGTTCAGTTTACCTACGTTTCACATGAGCACATGAAATCGATGGTTTCTGGGTCATCTCGGGGAGCAAGAACCCTGATTTAATGTACTGTTAATCACCACCATCTTCAAACTGAGCAGAGTGCGTTAGCTATAACCATACCATGTCGTCCACCTGCCATTGGCCGCGATTTCGAACCCTCCCATCGTATTCGGCACATCGATGTAATCCTCCCATGGATGGCCCCTCTTCTTACCCCACTCCTCGTAGGATCGCTTCCTTGATTCAACGGCCTGAGCATTGGTGGCGGGGAAGATCGAGAGCTTGTCAAACATTGCGACACGAGGCTAGTAACTTTCGGGAAATGAAGTGACTCGGTACGAAGGGCACAATTAATACATAGGAATTGTTCACGTGGACTGGTATGCCCGATGGACATGATCTCAAGCGAAACCCCTGAGCGCTGAGCGCTTAATGACTGACAGCCCAACAGGATACCAGCTTGCACCAGGCTAAAAGATCATGTAATATATAGGCCGCATAATCGTGGTTCTTTACAAAACATATCGAAGAAAGAGAAAAGGCCTAGATGGCCGATAAGCTGGAAAAAAAGTTCGCATTTCATACGCCCAGTACAGAAATTTATAGTTCAATAGTCAAGAAAAATCAATGGTCGCGAGATTTCCTGAGCCCAACGTAGTCAGAGGCACGTTCAACTCGGAAACCCAGCAGAAAGCCGCCTCACCTATATTCACCCTCAGCAGCAACGCTCAATTCTTCGATCTCTCCCTGTACGGATGAAAGGGCTTCCGCAGCGGAGGAGAAAAAGAGCAGTTGGGCTTTGACGAGCTCGTTCAGATTCTTGATAGGCTCAGGCTAGAGAGGATAGGCAGGGATCAGTTCCTTGGACGCTGTATACCGCATCAAAGTCAAAGCTTACATTCTCAAGAACGGTCTTCATCAAGGTGATAGCAACCTCAGTCTTCTGAACAAGGTCATCTTCAGCATTCTCGACCTCAAGGCGGGCGTGCTCCTGCTTCGAGGGATTTGCATTCTTGAGCCTACCATACCAACATCACAAAAATGAGTGCGATCATTCAAAAGATGGGGAAAGAATGCCGATGTGAGAGTGGAATAAGGAGAACTTACGTTTGCTTCGCCGCGTCGAGCTCTAACCTACTAACACGAACGGCCTGCCTGGCCTTCATGGCGAGAGAGATGGAGGTATTCAAGGTCTGCTGCCAAGGAGCCAGGAAGTTGGCCGCAATAGCGTCATCCTGGTCAAGACGGCCAGCAGCGACACGATCCCACCCATTAGCGTACAAAGCCAACGCCTTGCCGAGCTTATCGCCGCTCTCATTAGGAGCTGCGCCAGGTCCAACGACGACGGTGGCGGCAGCGGTCGCAGCACGAGCAAGCGCATGGGGAAGTGTCTTGTGGGGATGCGCAGGAGGCTGGGTGGGTGAAGTTGGAACAGGAAGGTTGGTTCCCTTCAAGTTGTTGGCAGCGAAATTGGTGATGTTATAGCCGATTGAGGAGGAGAGCTCGGAAATCGATTCCTGAATCTGGACAGGGTAGTCGTATGTCTCCGATTCATAAACCTTGGTGATCCTGGTGGATTTACTCTTCGGTTTCCTCGTTCGAATCATTAAAAGATAATCGACTCACTTGAGCAGGGAGATGTGAGCGGCACGCAGTGCATCGACCCTCTCTTCGAGATCCTTGTATTCTACACGATCGGAACGTACGTCAATCGCAGAACGACAGTATCAGTAAATCTAATCGCGGTGATAGAGAAGGGCGGGAACGCCGACAGACAGACCTTGAGGCAGTTCCGTGATATCTTCAGGCGCAATTTGCCCAAACCTCTCTCTGGTTGCCTGGACACTCGAGCTGAACCCCTTGGTGAACTTGGTCCCAGCTTGCCCAACGTTGATATTGGCCAAACTCGATGCTATTTTATTCCAGCCTTCCATGGTTGATTATTGGTTTAGGTGTGCAGAAACGGCGCGATTCAAGTTGAAACGTTGAAGGTTGAATGGAGAGTGGTCCTTCATAAGATCGCGTCCGTGCCCTCGCAGCAGCACAGCCTCCTGAGGTTACGTCCGCTAGCTTAGGCTTCCTCTCGAACCTAGGCCTCAAGGTCAAAAACCGTTCCATTGTTCCTACAGATAATTGGATAATAATGCCATCTACAACTCCTCTACTTGTACAGGGTCCATTGTTATACAAAACTTGAAGCATCGGCATGTGGATGAATAACATATAAAAGTACATCTTGGTTCGCTCGTTCAGTATTTCCATAGCAAAAATGTGCACATAACGATGGAACGAGATATAAATGTAGAATAAGAATAGGAAGTGCCACGGAACGGAAGGCAGAATGTTGTCAGTCTAGATGCCCGAGCGGGATGGATTATGCAGTCTCTCCAAGCATGACTGGTCCGTCTTCAGCGGGAGAGATCACTGCAACGATAACTGAGATATCTATAAGGGGAGGAGAACGGTCAGAGAGACTTAAAGGAAAGAGATAAGAATGCTGCTTACCGTCTTGCTTCCCACCTCGGAAGACTCTACCAGCCTCCCTGGCACGTCGAGCAAACGGTACCTCACCGGGTTCCTCTTGCGAGAAGGACGAGAAGATACCATCGGCAGGGGACGACACCCCACTCGACTTGGGCGTCCATCGCCTTTCTGCCACCTTCTTCGCACGAGAGCAAAGTGCCTCAGAAAGCATACCAGCCAGCGCCTTTCGACGAAGAATCCGATCCTTGTCGCTATTCTTAGTAGCTGTCCCTTGGGATTCAACCTCGGGTTGAGTGGAGCCCCCGAGGAAGCTTCTTCGGAACTTTACGACTTCATCGAGTACTTCTTCGTCCCACAAATTGTCGCTGAGGCCATCGCTGGCGAGGATAAGAATATCATCGGCCCGCACAGGTAGAGTGAAGTAATGTGCAGCTGTCGAGGGTGTCACTGTAGGGTGCGTCACAGGTCCAAGCTGCAGAGGCATATTCCACTAATTTCGCTGTCAGTAAACACAAACATGGCAAGAAGGGTGGAGTACTCACATCCCACCACATTTCCTCACTCCTCCAGACTATATCCTCCCCTCGAACCAGCATACCCATACAATCTCCGATATGTGCAACTCGAATCACAGCATCGCATGTATCATCTTGTTCGTCGTTGAGGGTGATTGAGGGATGTAAGGTCCCCGCGGCGTAGTTTGCGACCGGCGCGCTTTTTGTTTCCGGTGTTGGGCTGGCACTGGGGACCGTTCCAGACGAAGAGACATCTATTCCAAGGCTGGGCTTCGCAGCGCTGGCTGGTGCCGTATGACGAGGAGCATGATCTAGGACAGCCAGGAGGGCTGTGGAGGACCCTGACATAAGAGGAACATGTCCAGCCGGTGAATTTGAGGCAACGGCAGGGGGTGAGGAAGTCGAGGATGATGATTGGCCGGTGAAAGGCTGGGCTTTCGGGAGGGGATCGATCAAACTCTCCGCAGAGGATGAAGAGCCGGCAGAGGGAGTAACATGAGCCTTTATCGCTCGATCATATGCCTGCTCGAGGATTTGTAAAACATCGATGCCTTCTGAGAGTTCGTCGAGGGAATCTTCAAGCTCCCGTTCCAGCTCCTCCTGCCGCAGTCTCTCTGCTTCGGCTTCATCCCGAAGCCATGAGGAGGTTTGGGGTGATAAGATTGGAATTGGTGCAGGGCGGGGTTTCAAGTGATGTTCGAACGAGAACCGGGTGCGTGAGGGAACAGGGGCAGCTGGTGGAGCTGGGGACGTTGATCGAGAATAGGTAGCCGAATCGACTTCCTCAGAGCAATAATGCATTAACCTTCGCGCAAATAGAGCGCTTGGTGTTGCTGACTGCATATCTAATAAGGATAAAATGTGAGTTTATATCGGAATAAAATTTTCTCCCATACACACCTTGATTGTGTCGTTTGGCCCAACCCCCCACGCCGTCTGCCACTCCCATTGCGTTGTCGCGGACAAAATAAGCATCCTCACCCACTTGCACGGCAAGACCGAGCTCTTCGTTACCCGAGGGCTCAGGTGAGAGACGAGTATGAAGGTCGCGCCGCAGTGGTGTGGATCTGCACCGCTTGGCAATACCATACGCGCCGACATCGAGCTGATACTTGAGCCTTTGTCTCTTGGGGGCTCTGAGGGGAGGCTCGTGAGCAGATTGAGCAGGATGAGGATGCGAGTGGGTCTTTGGAGGGGACGCCGAATACGTAAACATTGCATATTGTGATTGAGAATGTGAAGAGTTTGAGGGAGTGGTACCGAGCGCCAAAGGGAAGGGAGGATGCCCGCCATGCGAGTGTGACGTATGCTGTGTCGAAGAGCTCTGATTTGGCTGCTCCGTCGGGATGCCCTTGGACGTTATCGAGACGCCGGGGCGAATTGGGGGCGGGGGTGAGTCGAAAAAGGAGGATGTCCCAGCGACACTATTGCCAGTGTGGAGGGGACGAATCGAGGTCAAAGAGTTGGACCTGACTCTGTAGAGAGTGGAGTGGATGCCCTTCATCGTGGACGACGACGGGGGCAGCGACCGGTGGACAGCGACGACGATGTGAGAAAAGGTGGAGGAGGTTGGCAAGGCTTGTTCCTGGGCTATATCTAATAAGGGCCCCATCCCGGTTCGGTCCTCTGTATTGCTTACTAAGCATTGGAAATTCCCACCGCCTTCCTTTCCAGTGCTCAGCCTATCGCTGCCGGTTCTTTTGCTAACCAATGTTCGTAACAGGATCGGGTATAGCTCTTCCAGTGCGGCCTTTGTGCGGTGGACAACCTTTTTTTGACATTCCTTGACTCAGGATAGCTCAGATGAACGTTCAGGTGGCCGACAGGGACGGTCTCGAGCGGTGCAGGGCCGGGTTAGCCTATATACTTGACCGTTGGAGGGCATGGGAAGGGGTGAAAGATCCGGCCAGGATGCTGTTGGGTGGCTGTATGGGGGAACACGGGAGGCCTGATGGCTCAGGACGACCTTGGTGCTCTTTGGACCCCAGATTGGCGTGGTCGAGCCAGCTTGTCAGGTAGAGTTCAGTGTGTGTGGGGTAAATTGGCCCCGATATCTTAGCAGACCTTTGGCGAGTTATCTTATCAGCTGGATCTACCCAAGTTTTGCCTTCGGAGTTTTCCGAATTGACTCATGATCACTTCCTCATAATCGATATTCTCAATTTCCGTGGATGCAAGTCCTTCCGCATCGATTTCTTGTCGTCTCCGCCCTCCGTCGGACGCCAATCTTCCCTTGTAGATCGAGAGGACTTGCATTCCCGTCAAAAATCCGTTCCAGAATATTATCACATTCTGCTCCAGCCATGTCCGACGCGACCACCGAGCCTGCTCTCGTCAAGGAATCCGTCGCAGATGTCCATTCCTCGAATGAAGACCCCAACGCTGCACGGTCCCCGACCCCAAGGTCCACGGGGAACAATACTCCCGACCCGAACTCTAAAAGTGCAGGTAACCACGTCATTTACTTTGCCCATCGCCAGGCAGTTGACGCCTGAGATGCAGCCAAGAAGGAGGCCAAGAGGTTGGAAAAGGAAGCAAAACTTGCTGCAAAGGCCTTGAAGAACGCCGCTGCCTCAGCTTCCGGAGCAGCAGCTGGAGGCAAGAAGCCAAAGGTCGAGAAGGAGAAAAAGGAAGAGGAACCAGCGTTTGTCGATGACACTCCTCCGGGCCAGAAGAAAGGTGCGTTCCAACCATCGTTTCGAGGAATACACGTTGACCTTTGAAAAGATCTCTCCAAGCCTATGGCTGCAGGCTACAACCCTCTCGTTGTTGAGGCCAGCTGGTATGATTGGTGGCTCGCTGAAGGGTTCTTCAAACCTAAACTTGGTCCTGACGGCAAACCCCCCACCGAAACGTTCGTCATTCCAGCACCACCTCCCAACGTCACTGGTAGTCTGCATATCGGTCACGCCCTCACTGTCGCTATCCAGGACACCCTCATTCGATGGTATGTCACGTTCATGTTCATTATCGCCTCCCACTGACGAAACTAGGAATCGTATGCTCGGGAAAACGACACTCTTCGTCCCAGGATTCGACCATGCCGGCATTTCGACGCAGAGCGTTGTAGAAAAGCGACTGTACAAGAAGGAAGGAAAGACAAGGCACGACTTGGGACGAGAGAAGTTTTTGGAGACTGTCATGGATTGGAAGAACGAGTACGTCAAGTCATCTCATACTACGCGCTTCATGCTCAGTACCTCTCCTCTGCAGATACCAGGAGAGAATCACCAAGCAGCTTCATCGTCTCGGCGGAAGTTACGACTGGGATCGTGTAGCATTCACTATGGATGAGGTACAGATGACTCGTTTTAGCTCTCAAGCCATGACTCACCCAAGATTAGAAACTCTCCAAAGCTGTGATTGAAACTTTCTGCCGCCTCCACGAAGATGGAATCTTGTACCGTGCCAACCGTCTTGTCAATTGGTGTGTAAAGCTGAACACTACTCTTTCAAATCTTGAGGTGAGATCCCTTTGCGACGTCTAAATGAACGAATCCTGACAGCGTCCCACGCAGGTCGACCAAAAGCAATTGACTGGACGAACCTTACTCAACGTCCCCGGGTATGACGCCAAGGAGAGATTCGAATTCGGTGTCATCACCAGCTTTGCTTACCCCATCGAAGGATCTGGTAAGTTTATAGTATCTGAAAGTCTATCGACGAGTTCTCAGCCTTGAGCAGACGAAAAGATTGTTATTGCCACCACTCGTCCTGAAACAATGCTTGGTGATACCGCAATTGCCGTCCATCCTGACGATCCTCGATACAAGGTGATTACGCCTCGATCTTCGTCGTTATGCCAAAATTTCATATTACACCTTTTCAGCACTTGCATGGCAAATTCGCTGTTCACCCCTTCGTTGACAGGCGCATTCCTATCATTCAGGACTCCATCATCGTCGATATGGAATTCGGAACTGGTGCTGTGAAGATCACCCCCGCTCACGATCCCAATGATTACGAAGTTGGCCAAAGGCATAACCTCGATTTTATCAATATTTTGAATGACGATGGTACCTTGAATGCCAATGCTGGTGAAACTTTCAAGGGTATGAAGAGGTTCCATGCTAGGAACGAGGTCGTCAAGCTTTTGAAGGAGCGAGGTCTGTTTGTGGAAACCAAGGACAACCCTATGCAGATTCCTATTTGCAGGTGAGTAACGGACGACAAGCTGTCCGTGCAATCCTCACTCTGGAAAATTCGCAGTAAATCCGGAGATGTCATTGAGCCTCTTTTGAAGCCTCAGTGGTGGGTGAACTGCAAGCCCCTGGCTGAGGAGGCCCTCAAGGTAGCTGTTTTGCGCCAAAGTTCCGACTTTTGGCTAATGACACTTTTGTCGATAGCGAACTCGAGCAGGAGAGCTGCTCATCCAGCCCAAGACATCCGAAAACGAGTGGTACCGATGGCTCGAAGGCATTCAGGACTGGTGCATTTCTCGTCAGCTTTGGTGGGGTCACCGTTGCCCTGCCTACTTCGTCAACATCGAAGGAAAGGAGCAAGACGTGAGCTGCCTTTGGTTTTGGCATGTGCGAACTCAACTGATCGATATGGTAGGCCAACGATGACAAGAACTGGGTTGTGGGTAGAACGTACGAAGAGGCTCTCGAGCGTGCTACTAAGCTCGCTGGTGGCAAGCCCTTCACGTTGGATCAAGACGAAGATGTTCTTGACACCTGGTTCTCCTCTGGTCTCTGGCCTTTCTCCATCATGGGCTGGCCTGAAAAGACCGCCGATTTCCAGAATTTCTACCCTTCGACCGTTCTGGAAACTGGATGGGATATTCTTTTCTTCTGGGTGGCCCGCATGGTGTTGCTTGGTGTCCATCTCACCGGCAAAGTACCTTTCAAAGAGGTCTATTGCCATGCTATGATTCGTGATGCTCATGGTCGAAAGATGAGCAAGAGTTTGGGTAATGTTATCGACCCCACGGATGTTATCCAGGGTCTTGCTCTGGAAGATTTGCACCAGAAGCTCCACGAAGGAAATTTGGATGAGAAGGAGATCTCCAAGGCCAAGGCCGGCCAGAAGAAGGACTTCCCCAAGGGTATTCCTCAGTGCGGAACTGATGCCCTGAGATTTGCGCTCTGTGCTTATTCTGGAGGAGGTCAGTCCGTCGTCTCATTGCCAGAGCAGCAGAGGGTTGACATTCCAGCTTAGGCCGTGACATCAACTTGGAGATTCTCCGTGTAGAAGGTTACCGCAAGTTCTGCAACAAGATCTTCAATGCCACCAAGTTTGCTATGCTCAAGCTCGATGAATCCTTCGTCCCTGAGGCTATTCCCAAGCCTACAGGCAACGAAAGCATCGTTGAGAAGTGGATCTTCCACAAGCTCAATGTGGCTGCTAGTGAGATTAACCAAGCCTTGGTTGACCGTAACTTCATGAACGCTACCAACGCGGCGTATAACTTCTGGCTCTACGAATTGTGCGACGTCTACATTGTGAGCGATATGCGTATCCCGATTTCAATTGCAGACTTTCTCATGGCGTTTACAGGAAGCCATGAAACCCATGACCGACGACAATGCCCCGGCGGCTGTGAAGAAGTCTGCTCAACAGACTCTCTACACTTGCTTGGACTATGGTCTGAGGTTGCTTCACCCTTTCATGCCATTCGTGACGGAAGAGTTATGGCAGCGTCTTCCCCGAAGGCCAAATGACCCCACGCCTTCCATCGTCGTTTCGTCATATCCTACAAATGTGCGCCTTTCCAATCAAAGTCTACCCGACTGGGATTCTGACTGTTTTTCTCAGGACGCGGACTTTGAGTTCGCTGATGCTGTGAAGCAATTTGACCTTGTTTTCACAACGTTGAAGGCTGGTCGCTCGCTCGCTGCGTCATACAACCTCCAGAACGACATTCAATGTGAACTTGGTCTTGTTCGTGATAGGTGATACACGATGCTGACATTTTCTTCTTTCAGTCTTCATCCAAGTACAGTCTGATTCGGATGCTCAGCTTTTCGAATCCCAGCTCCCAACTATTGTCACTCTCACCAAAGGCGGAAAGAGTGCCAAAGTCATCCGTGATACTTCAGAACTTCCAGATGGCTGTGGTAGCTCCGTTGTAACGGCTACCATTGCCGTGCACACTCTCGTCAAGGTCAGTCTTGTTCGACGATTTTTCCTGTTTTCCGTGATGTTGACATTTTGATGAAGGGTCTCGTTGACCTCGACGTCGAGATCGCAAAGGCTGACAAGAAATTGGACCTTGCGAAGTTGAACCTGTCGAAGGTCTTGAAAATGGAGTCGCAGGCTGACTATGAGGCCACTGTACCTGAGAACGTTCGACTTGCCAATGAGGAGAAGGTGCGTTTCTTTGGATGATCCCTCCAGAGCCAGAGTACTGATGGTCATATTGCAGAGGAATACATTGAATGCTGAGATCGCCACCCTCGAGCAGTCGAAGGCGATGTTTGAGAAGTTGAAGTAGATCGATTGATTACCTTTTGCTATCTTGTAGTAGACTTTTTCTTTTTCCAATACATAATTCGGGCTTTTGGAACTCTGAACGCGTTTTAATTTAGCGGAGTTGACACGTCTGGCATTCAAACTCAGTCGACGCGTATCTTCGCGTCTCTATATAAACAGTAGGCAAACCTTCTGACCTGTCAACGTTGCATTCATAAACCTTCATCTCACCCTCACAATGGAATCAAGTGCCCCTCAGCTCAAGAAAAGAAGAGTCTCCGTGTCTGAAGGTGTTCAAGAAAGCGGGAATGGCGCTGTCCCAGTGCCACCCCTCCCGAACCTGCTTGTGAAGCGTCTTTCGGAGAAGGCAAGGCTGCCCACCAGAGGCTCAGCGTTGTCCGCAGGATATGACCTCTACAGGTAGGTTCATGAACGCGAATTACATCCATCCTCTGGGCAGTCAGCTGAGCACACGGTGTAGTGCTGAGAAGAAAGTCATTCCTGCGCATGGCAAAGCTCTCATTGACACCCAAATTTCAATTGCCGTCCCTCCTGGGACGTATGGACGTGTCGCACCGCGCAGCGGTCTCGGTGCGCATTTCATTCCTTCGCACTCAAGATTTTCTCTGCCTCTGACCAAGATATACGCGTTATTAGCCTCCAAATTTATGATTGACACTGGTGCTGGTGTTGTTGACGCCGACTACCGAGGTGTGCTATTTGTGTTGCTCTTTAACCTATCCGACAAGGACTTTGAGGGTAAGCATGGACACCCCATTCTCTACCAGACACCGAAGAGTGAAAACACGTTCTTTATGCAGTGAACGAAGGTGATCGTGTTGCTCAATTGATCATTGAGCGAATCTACACCCCCGAGGTCCAGGAAGTCCAGGTACGTTGTGATATCCATGGAGGTAATGCTTTCCTTCCCTTCTGACACGCGCGGCTTGCCTCTGCAGGACCTTGAAGAGACGGTTCGAGGTGCTGGAGGCTTCGGATCGACCGGTGGACATGTCCTCCTGGAAAAGCAAACCTAAATCGCTCGCTAGCTTTGCGTCTTGAACGTCCATTTATCTCTTGTGTGTGCTGTATATACCAGTGAATAATCTATCTACAAAAATGGCAAAGCAAAAACCCCAAATTCATACCTTGAAGTGACGACCCTACAGCAAATCATGAGGTAGGCATTCTGCGAGTCCTGTCTGCCTCGACGACGTAGAAGTCACCCGCAGTCCGAGCGGCATGCTTCAGCAGCTCTTGGCCATATCCATCTTTGCGCACGTCTTCTGGGTTTCCATAGTACTTCCTATCCATATCCTCTTCCTCTCCACGTCCCGAAACTACGACTCCGTCTGTGTCAACAAGTTTGACGGCTTCGACAAGGCGTATCATTTCTTCTAGCTCCTTGGTGACCTTGGAGTGTTCCGGTGTGCCTTCCTTCGGTGGTACAAGTGCTGAGAGTTTGTACAACTTGTCGAGCGTTTCGGCTGGCAATTTGGGGGACGGATATGACGAAAGCAGCTCATGAACCGACCAAGTTGGCTTGAGAGGCATGCCAAAGGAGTCTGTCTCTACTAGACGGCGAGAGGAGGAATGGTTTTTACGGATATGAGGCAAAGCATTGCGTGAATTCTGGCAAAGACGGTGGAGAAGAGACATTTTAGTTGCTGAGGTCGAAACGAACAGAGCAAACGTCAACCCGGAGGCGCGCGTCGGAGATCGAAACCACTTTTTTCCGGTTTCGGTCTCGACCAGTGACGCATAACTTGCACCCGTTCCTCAACCATGTTCGCCTCTCTTGCTCGACGGTCAGCGCCATCTGTCGCTCAATCCATCCAAAGACTTCTTCCCAAGGACCTCCCACCGTCTTTGGCACCTAAAATCGGCAACCTGTACGAGGTACTGTCGCGGACACCAACTGGAGGCGTAGGGAAGAAAGTCTACCAGCTTCGATGGAAGGGAAAGCAGATTGAGGACTGCTATTGGGTCGTTACGCGCTCGAAATTCAAATGCGAAGGAAAGCATGGAAAAGCTTGGGGGCATCTCTACTGGAAAGGTACGTCCTGGTCCTCTACTTTCGTGATGTCACGGCTCTTGGCTCTGACACTTGGTTTAGGCAAGAATGTGAGCCCAAGAGAGGAGCAGATACGTGGCGGTTTGAAATACTCATGGGCTGAGGGAAGCTCATGAGCTACATGCGAGCCCAGCTATCGTCTATGTTGTGAGTGACTTCGTTTCTTTTGAGCTCAAGAACATTGCACTTACGAACCCAGCTTACTATCTGTAATATACCTCTAATGCTACTCCATACTAAAATGGAATTCGAGAAACATAATCCATTTCATGCGTGGGATCGACCTGTGCCCCGAGTTCTCGTTCCGCGGCGAGTGCGAGCAGGAAAGGCCCTCGAACCAAACCAGCATCTCAGAGTCCAGCTATTGACTTTGAAGTTGCTGAGCGCTTTACTGCCTCCCACTCCAACAATGGACCCCTTTCTTAAAGCACTATTGGACGAACACGTATCTGATGAAGCAAGCATTTATTCTAAACCGGGGGCCGACGCTACACAGTTTTCAAATAAATTACAGGTCAACAAAATGCACCAAAATCCCTCCAAAAATACACAATAATTCATACAACCATCATCTTTTTGCAATACAAATCGTAACAAGTGTTCACATTTGCACTGTGCCGGCGCAAGTGATCACTTAGAGGCCACGGTAGGTGGCGATCTGGGAGGTGAGACGGGCAGTCTGGCCAGGGGTGAACTCGGTCATGCAGGAGTCGTAGGAGTAGTCCATGTAGTTGTCTATGGATTATCGTGAGTATCTATCAAAGAAACTCGGCTTGAGATCAAAGACTTACGGATGGGGTCAACACCTCCACCAGAGCAGGTGTCACGGCCGACGGGGCAGCCAGAAGCAGGGCTGGCCTCAGGAGGGGTATCAGCGACCTGGTCGCCGGCGCCAGTGCAGCCACCCTGGAAGGTGTGGTAGAGACCGACCCAGTGGCCAACTTCGTGGGTCAAGGTCTAATGGGGCTAATCAGACCAAGTTGGTAAATTCGAGTACTGATGGGACTAACCTGGCCACCGTTGTAGTTGGTGGTGGTGCCACCGGGGACAGAGGAGAAGAGGAAGACTGTGACAATCCAAGTCAGGCATTGAGCGTGAAGACAGCTTCATTGCGAGTACGTACCGACACCGTCATCCTTGGGGGCGCTGCTGTAGCTCGATGGGAAGGTAGCATATCCCAAAAGGCCACTGGTGGAAGAGGACTTGAAACTGCAAGGACGATCGTTGAGTAACTTGGAATCACGTTGATATAGCGGTCACCTACCCAACGGTGTACACGTTGAGGGTAGCAGCATTGCCAACTCGGAGAGCGTTCTTCATAGCAGTCTGCTGGGAGTTGTTGGGGCCAGCATTGTTGAACCAGCCAGAGTTGATGGTTCGGGTGGTGTTGGCAAGGACGAAGGTGAGACCTGTCGAGGCATAGTCCTGGTTAAGGACATTGATCTGAGCCTGGATCTGGGAGTCACTAATGTCGAGCATTTAGCCTAGGGAAGTGAAAGTCGAAGGTAGAACTCACGGGATATAGCCTTGGGAGAGGGTGGTTCCAGCAGCGACGACGTGGAAGTGGACGCTGATGGTGGCCGCAAGGCCGGAGAAGCTCTCAGCAGGCACAACCTTGTTGGCAGCGAAGTGGGCCTCAGCAGCCTTGATCTGCGAGGCAGAAATGGTGGTACCGCAACCCCTCTGACTGCAATAGTGACCTCTGTTCAGCAAAGGAATTTGGAGAGCACAGATGAGGACTCCTACCCGTTGACGAGAGAAGCAGCAGCAAGCACTGCTGAGATGGCAAAGGCACGAAGCTGCATTTTAGCTGAAGAGGGAAGACCGAGGAAAGACTAGGTGCCTTGCTTAACCTCGTCGAAACCAGTTAGCTTTTATACCGCCAGACGCCCGCGGTCCCGCCATAACATAAAGAACTCTTCAAAATAGATCGTATGGACATAGAACTGATAAAAACCGACACCGCATGGAGCTAGGGTGATAGTGAACCACGCACATGCAATAGCAACAGCCCTTGTGAGCAAGAGAGGTACAGGAAGCAAAGGTGAGATGTCCCATATGCTCGACACTCGTGTGAGCAAATAGAAGCAGGTTGTCAAACCGCCAGTTGAGCACCACCCGCCTCTGGTCGCCAAGAGCCCAGCAAAATCAAGAAAGAACTCCAGTTCGACAACGAAGTAGTGACGCTGTTGAACTAAACTGAGGCCGGCGAATGGGAAGCTGTGACGCTGTGTAAGTAACCCCGTAGTATTGCCTTGACATCAGATGCTACGCACTCCTGGAATTAGGGGAAGAGCTCTGTTTGGTATTCGAGGCTATCTTACCCTACGAGACGAATAACGAGAAACGGTTCCGGCATTGCTCGTTCGGTCGGCAAGCTGGCGGATGATCATGTCGTTTTCTTATCGGTAAGCACCAGGCTTCCTGTACGCCGCTCAGACAGAGTGGAGTGGGGAGGCACGAGATTGAAAGAATCATTCGGACAAAAGCAGGTGCTGCCTGCTCCGCGACAGACGCTCGCCCATGCGGTATTGAGTCGAAGAAGTTCAAGACTGCCGAGTTGAGTTCTGCAATACTCCCACAGTCGACTCTAGAGCTTGCTGGGATGGACTTTTCGGGCCACAAGTCGCTCCGAAGGCGTCAACAAATGTATCTGCGAACAACGTGTTACGAGAAGTCAGATTTGGCGCACGCGTAAGACTATGAGATAAGA
Source organism: Candolleomyces efflorescens (assembly GCA_027579765.1). Taxonomy (NCBI): domain Eukaryota; kingdom Fungi; phylum Basidiomycota; class Agaricomycetes; order Agaricales; family Psathyrellaceae; genus Candolleomyces; species Candolleomyces efflorescens. The sequence goes on from JAMZDL010000084.1 coordinate 71,427, forward strand.
TGACAGAACAACATGCAAGCCCTTGTTTCTGGAAAGTGAAACGGCGAATTTGTTAATGAGTTTCATATCTGGTCTATACTTGTCCGATAGGAAGGGTCAATAAAATGATATCTTGACCATGACGAGAGTTGTAGAGACTGACTAAGGACTAAGAATTGAATCAAGGACATCTTCGAGGGAGCCGATGTTCCAGGCTTTAGAGCACACAAAGTTTTTGAAAAGTAGATCTAGGAGAATTGCCACCGTCGCGAAGATGATCAGTTCGATAATGTGACACTCGAGTCCCTCTACTCAAGGAGCTGAAGAGATCGGAGACAGGGGGGACAATACGACGGATAAATAGCCTTGAGGTTCGAGTGGGAGGCGGCTATAATAGCGCGCACGCTGCTCGACGTTCTTCATTGGTCTGCGCCCATGGAGGCCATGCTGGAAATTGGAAGAAGCAGAGCGCAATATTGGGTGCACTCGTCAGCGCGGTATTCCTGATGAACCACATGGATGGCAAAAGACAAGAGACTCACCTGGTGACCTTGGTTCACGGTTCACTTGGATATGATCAGCGTCCTCTACCATTTCATGTCGTAAAGCACTAGGTCAGGCGTTTCCGACAGAGTTGACAGAACAGCAGGCAGAAGGAATAAATCTGCAGATGCCCCTAGATGACCGCACAGGAACATCCGGGCTTGGAGAAGAAGAAGTATTGGAATTAATCACAGCTGTTTCTTCCGTTTCTTCCGTCCGCATGGTTTGTCCAGTAAGATCATTATTTCAGCCTTCTGGAGTGTGAAAAGTGAAGAAAGCAAAGAAGCTGGAAGACTGAGGTTGAAATGATGTCACCTCACTGACAGAGTCTAGAATGGATGTCTACTGAAAGAAGGTTGGGTGTAGCCTCTGTGGTTCAAGTCAACTGCAAGTCCTGAGGAGTTGAAGTCAAAAGGTCGGACTCGGAGCATCGGACGAGGATGAACCCGAAATTGCCACGTGAGATTCATTTTCACGTGTCGAAGACATCAAAGGTCGATAGCTGTTCTGTTCTTAGCACTTGGTTCTGGTCGTACTTCCAGCCAATTTCGTTCTCTTTATTCCTCTATTATCCTTACTTCGTCCTATCGATAGGCGACAGCAATTATACGCCACCACATGGCCTCTCATGACCTGATTGACGCCCAATTTGACCGTGCAGTCCAGATTGTACAAAGTTTACCAAAGACCGGACCTATACAGACAGACTATGAGGAAAAACTTGAAATGTATAGGTACGATGACTGCTTTCGTCTACGTGCTCAACACTTTGCTCATTATGAACCTAGCTTGTACAAGCAAGGTACTTGAAAGTTGGATATCCTCCACTGCCCAGCGCTTGTTCACACTGCCTATTCCTAGCCACGGTCGGCAACGTAACGAGTCCACGTCCTGGAATTTTCGACATGCTCGGGCGTGCTAAATGGTAACTCCAATCATTACTGGCTCATTTGCGTTACCTGACACTCTAATCTGTGATAGGGACGCGTGGGCTAAGCACAAGGACCTTGATTCGTATGAGGCAAAGTGGTTGTACGTCGAAGCTCTTCTAAAGGTCGGTTTTACACACTCCTTCAAATTTGAGCAAAGCCTTACGAAATTCCAAAGGTTCTGAGGAAGTATTCGGATAAAACCATTGCCCGAGACCTTGTAGCAGAATTGGAATCCTACGGAGGCGACCCTGCAAACCTAGTTATGAGCCGTTCGTCTTCCCACTACCCGCAATCGCATGAGGTGCTTAATCTTTGCCTAGGTTCATTCGGAAGGTCCCCTGCCTCAGAAACGACAGGTTCGACAGCCTCAGACGACGGTGGCGAAACAGACGACGCTCAGAGATACAATCCTGCTCGAGGCATCACAAGACCACCCCAAGAGCAAGAAGGCGAAGATTCCGGCTCCGAAGTCGAAGAAACGGACGAGGACGAAGCTCGGGATCTACCTCCTCCCCGCCTTCCAGCTCACTACGACACTCGACCCCAATCATCCCTTTCATCCAATCGTTACCGAACCCCAATGGCCGGTTCGACCCTAATGTCCCCTCCCCCTGATACCCGTCTTCCACAAGCTCAACCTCAGCCCGGATTCGAAACCCCTTCAGCATTTGCCGCACCTCCTGTCGCCTCCACCACGTACCCAAGCCACCTCGCTCCCAACTATGCTTCTACACACTCACACTCCGACACCTTCAGTCCTTCCCCACATACCCGGTTCCGTGGACAATACGGACACGACAGACCTCCATCAAGACCCACACTAGAATACGCGATTGAGAACGTGCAGTCGCATTTGGCCGCTCTGACTGAACGCATCGAATCGCTGGAAAACCGAATGCTATCGCGATCTCGTGGGTCTGTGAGTCCCCGAGGCGCTGCCGCCGGGGGGAACTCACCCAGGTGGTATGGCAATCACGGTTCCCCACCTGAAGATCCCGACGCCCCTCGTTGGGATGTGAATGACATGGGATTGTGGTCTCTAGTACTGAACCCGCTAACCCGCGGTGTAGACCATCTCCGTGATTGGGCTCTTTTCTTCGCTCGGGATGAACAACGGTCACCAGCGAGAATGATCGTGCGGAGGCTTGTTCTCGATGTATCCTTCCTGGTTTGTGTTGTGGCTGTCATTGGGGCTGTGTGGAGGAGGAGCGGTGTGAGGAGGAGGGAGGTAAAGGCTGCACTTGTTGTGCTCTGGAAGGCTTTAATTGGTACAAGTGGTGGAACGAGACGCCCAAGGTCTACAGTAGACAGAGCTGTATAGTAATTGATGATTGTGTGACTCATACTGCCCGCTACGATCCATTGGAACTTGGGAACTTGAACGATTCATTGCTTCATTGGCCCTGAATATGATACATCCTGCAGTAATTTGTTTCCGACCGATTTAACATACAAATAACAGTTACAATTTGCAGATGCTTCGATTTCCTTTCATCGTTTTCCGGCGGGCAGTCTTCAAGCCATATCGACAACGCAACGGATGCATTCGCCACCCTGTCGGGGATTAGGGATAGGAATTTAGCTGTCTTCCTTTCTCTCAAAAATGGATTACCACTTACATGCATGTCATGGAAACCCTCGTTAATTTCAGCAAGAGTTCTGTGGTGAGTTACATATTCGTCGACTCTTAATTTGCCATTGAGATAGTCTGAGGGACGTCAATTGTTGGCGACCTAGCTCTTGGAAGAAGAAAACACTGCGTACCTTCCACCAATCCAGGAATTTCAGTCCTTCCCTTCACACCTCCGAAAGCAGACCCACGCCAGACCCGTCCAGTGACCTATTTAAGCAATGAGTGGCGGTCTAGACAAGGTTGAGGAGGTTTGATTCTTACGAGTTGGAATCTAAAATAAGCATTCTCAGCATGGAATCCTTTGGTGAGAGTTCGAGAAGTGACTTACGGCCTAGTGGAGATCTCCTGACCCGCTGCTGCGACGCCAATGACCGTGGACACACCCCATCCCTTGTGGCAAGCTTCCAAAGCAGCTCTCATGACGTGAACCTAGAAATAGAGGTCAGATTCTTGATTTGGAGAGGGATAGTCAGCTGGTAATTTACATTGCCAGTGCAGTCAAAGGTGAAGTCCAAGCCACCATCTGTGATTTCAACAAGATGATCTTGAATCTTCTTGCCCTCCGGAAGCGTGAGCGGGTTGACAAAGTCGGTTGCACCAAATTTCCTCGCCCAGGACTCTTTCGCGGGGTTGGTGTCAATGGCGATGATTCGGCTTGCCCCTGTAACAGCTGCGGTGGAGATGACACCTAAACCAATAGCTCCCACACCGAAGACGGCGACTGAGGAGTCCTCTAGAGGATTGCGATCTGGCGTCAGCAATCGCAGAGAACAGATATGTTGGGATGGCACGCACTGATTCCGGGTTGTTTCACGACGGCACCCCAGGCGGTGGTGATACCGCAACCGAGAAGGCAAACCTTCTCGAGTGGAGCCTTTTTGTTCACAGCGACGACAGAGACATCAGCGACGACGGTATATTGAGAGAAGGTTGAGGTTCCCATCTAGCAAGAGAAGTGTATTGAGTTGAGTAGTATTTTTGTGTAGTCGTCTAGCACCCACGAAGTGATGGATGGGCTGGCCGTTGATTGAGAACCGACTGGTGTTGTTGGGCATGAGACCCTTCCCTTGGGTGGCACGGACTGTATGGCTTTATATTTAGCGTGGTTGCTGGGATTATGCTGACGATGATAAGCACCTGATCCACAGAGGTTGGTCTTTCCACTCTTGCAAAACTTGCACTCGCGGCATTCTAGTCAACTAGGATTAGACCGAGAGGTGCACCATGATCGCGTATCGACGCACCTGCAGTGTACAGAGGAATAACATGGTCACCGACAGCCACACTAGTGACGCCCTCGCCAATGGATTCTACCTGAGGATCACTCAGACAACGAGAGTGATGCAAGATTAGGATAACCACATACCACACCTCCACCTTCGTGTCCAAGGATGACAGGGAACAGTCCCTATTGGGCGGGGGCGTCAATCTTGAGCCTAATAGACAGAACGGCTTTATATGACTTACCTCAGGATCCTTGCCACTGCGAGTGTACTCATCGGTGTGGCAGATACCTTTGAGGTACAAGGACCGCCGCGGTCAAGAAGTCTGCCTGATTTCGTATATAAAGGGGTTACTCACCAGTCCAAAGGATGCGAATGCGGACCTCATGGGCAGCGGGAGGGGCAACGTCAACCTCCTCGAGCTTCAAAGGCTCACCAGCACCCCAGCAGACAGCAGCCTTGCACTTGATGGGCTTCCCAGCGGTATCGGACATGGTCTTCAAGGTTGCTTATCAGGATCGACGGAGATGATGGCAGACAAGAAGTAGGGAAAGCCAGTGCGTGCTCTTTTATCTTGGCCATGGTTCAGAGGTTAGTCATTCGGTCATCGGATGCGTATGCTGCCATCATGGGACCATCATCGTTTCAAAGTTCAGCCGCCTTGGGGTCCGTCTTCCAGAATCTATTGCTGGATGAAGATGGTGCGTAATGCGAGAAGATGCAATTCAGAAGGAAGATTGGAGGAAGACGACATCAAACTTTTGGCAAGGCTGAACGGACCCGCAATTCCGTAAACAGCGTGCACTGCAGGTTCAATTAGTACCACTACCATGTCTTTCACAAACGTCTACTACAAGAGGGTGCGGCGGCAGGTGTGACTCACGAACGACTTCTGACGATCGATCCACAGACGGCAGGGACAGCCAAGTCATGTTATGTGTGCTATCGGCCAACACCGACGGTTCTGGCAACGATAAACACAGTTGACTTTATCTATGTCTGTCCCGGACATCTCAGCGACAGCAATTTTGCCAGCCGGATCGCTGATGCGGAGGCCCCAGCGAAGAGCTCTGTATCTGCCGAAGAGATTGCGAAGATAAAGCAAGAATGGGAAGATAAGCAGAAGAAGAAACAAGAGAAGGAGAAGGAGAAGGGCAAGGAAGAAAAAGAGGACGGAAAGGACAAGAAGAGTGATGCAGGGAGTTCCAAGGAGGCTTCCAAGTCGCCCACTCCAGCTCCAGCTGCATCGACAAAGCCTGCAGCTCCAGCCCACGAACGTTACTCTCTCCATCGAGATTTCTATGCCAGTTGAGTGACCCGTGCTTGCGACGTGAATTGCGGTTGAATGGGTGTCGACAGTGCGCCAACTCGAACATAAGAAACGGCGACAGGCGGCCCAGGCGAAGGAGCTCGCACCCCGCCTGCCTGTCGCGCCTAATACGAGTATTCAGGCATCGACTGAAGACAAGTATTGAGCTTACGATGGTCGGTAGAGATGTTGAATGTAATTGTAGTGGAATGATATGCTTGGCTGAGTTTGAAAGGGTGAAAATATCTCAGCTGCCGTCACGAGCCCCTTGAATCGCGACCAGCTTGGACGTCGTCCCCACCATCGTCGCCAACGCCAACGCCTCGACGCCTTTCGCCAAAAAAGTACCGGATGACTCGAGATATCTCATCTTCTGCATAATACGCAAGACTTTCACTGTGAGCAACGTCCATCTCGCGACGACTGCAGCGCGTCTGACCGTCGCCGAGAGCAGCTCTAGATTGTATTCTACACCTCTCAATAGTCCAGGATGAACAAGAATCCTTTCTTACCCGCACCGACATACACCCCTCCCCAACCCCCTTTGCCTCCGGGGCCCCCACCCAACCAACCCGGCCAGCCAGACTACTCCGCATGGTATGCAGCCTCAGCAGCAGCAGCGCAACAGCCCCATGCTCAACCCCCTGCTGCTCCGCATTACAACCCGCAATGGTCTGCACCGCAGCAGCCACGTCCTCCTGCTGAACAAAGTGCTCTGTACGCGAACTATGGCTATGGGTCCCAGAACAGTCACTGGCAACGGCAGCAACAACAACCACCTCCTTACCAGCAACCACAGCCGTATCATGGTGCTCCGCAAGTCGTTCAACCACCTCAGGCGCAACCGGGCTACAATCCGTACCAACCAGCAGCAGGGTATGCGTTGCAATACGTGCCTCAGGCCGCCCCTCCTCCACCCCAGCCGATCGCTCAACCGGCATACACCCCTGTTCCCCCGCAACAGCCATTCTTCAACCCTCATCTGCCACCCCATGGTCAGCCGCAGCCGCAGCAGCAGCGACTTCATCATACGCCCCCTCAGCATATGCCACCGGCTAAGCGACAAAGGTTCGATGGTCCGAATCCCAACCGAAACCAGCAGCACCCACCTCCACCGCCTCCTCCTCAACCGCAGTTTCAACCACCACCTGCCCCTCCATCTTCATCAGGCTCATTCACTGGTCCAAATCTCAATCGCGGGCCTCCTACCGGCCCAGGCTCGATGACAGGGAGAGGCGGTGGCCCGGGTGGCCGAGGTGGTGGTGCTCCTAGTGGGCAGCGCGGAAGAGGCGGCTCCTTCTCCGCTAACCGAGGAGGTGGTCCTGCAGGACGTGGTCGTGGAACGGGAAGCGGTTATATGGGAGGATCCGGAAATGCTGGCCGGGGAGGTGGTCAGTCTGGCGGTGGATTGCGAGGACACGGATCGCGGGCCAACTTCGGTCAAAACCGACGTACAGGCGGCGGATCCTCTTTCACATCTGGCGGTGGTTTCCACCAACCAGGATCGTTCAGGAATCGCGGCCAAGGCCAAGGGCACTCTGGACAGAACCGTACTGGACCGCGACACGACAGTGGAGGCACATTCGCTCACAAAGAAAACACTGCCATTCCGAACGCTCCGTCTGGCAGCAAGAAAGAAGAAAACAGGCGGACTCTGACAGATTTCAAGATAGTTGGCCTCGAAATTCCGGAACTTGATTGGACATGGGGCGACCTCCCGTTGCCTGCCGTGGAAGTCAAGGTGGAGGTGAAGGAGGAGGCTATTGAATCTGGCCCCAATGTTTCCGTTAAAGATGAAGTCGTAGACGACAAATCTGCATTACAGGTATCTTCTGCCACCAGCAAGGAGGAAACGCAAGTTGAACCAAAGGCTGAGGCTACATCGGAAGCTGCTGCTGCTGCCGGAGGAACTGAAAGCCAGAAGATATCTTCAGAATCGCAGCAGGCTCGGGAGACTCGTTATCCCGCCGATGTGAATAGCGGTGGACAACCGCCTTCACGTATGCGCATTTACTTCGACACGCCTGTTACGGCGGACGATGCGAAGCCAATCCCCCATACTTCTTCTGCTGGTTATGGAGATACGCCTTCAGATGCTCGGAAAGGCAAGCGGAAAAAGTTGGAGGATGATGATGGAGATTTGGAAGAGGGGCGTGTTCGTCGTCCGCCTCCTCAGATGAGTGCTGCCGTTAACGACGACAGGTCGAGCGTTGCTGCTAGTGTTGCGGAATCTGCCAGTGAAGGGGACTGGCTAATGGCTGCTATCGTTGAAGGTGAGGAAGAGGCACAAGCGGAAGCTGAATTGCAACCTGGTGGTGAGGAGGAGGGTGGTGACGGGACCAGCGGAGGAGATCATACAGTGCACGATGAGCATCACCCAGGCGAAGAGCTGGAAGAGGATCCTGATGTCGATGCCGAGGGCGAAGTGGAACACCTTGTGGATGATGGTGAGCAGCAGCCTTTCTGTCTGAAAACGGCAGTCGATCGTGTGGAGGCGCTCTTCCAATATTCAAAGAGGAGAGATGGCCCTCCTTGCGCAATGCTAACGTTTCCTTCTCCGGTTTTAAAGGGCATGACGATGATATTTATATGGGCGAACACGATGGACCTGCCCTAGAGACTGCTGAACCGCTGCCTGGCATTGTTGAACATGTTTCCTCTAATCCGGAGGCCTCGCCTACCGACGATCTGGTTTCTGCTCCCAACCCTTCAGAGACGCCGTCTTCGGCCTCTGAGGCAAAGAATGTGCCCTCGTCTCCGTCTCATGATCAGGCTCGGAAATCCTCTGCAGAGGATAGCACCTCCAAGGCGGTCGACGGGGACGTTTCTGACGCCCCTCATGCCCCTGTTTCTTCCAATGCTACCTCTCGCGATAACTCTCTTTTCGAATCTACGTCCGTATCCGGCTTCTCTATCTGCGACGTCGTATTTTACTCATTTCGGAACTTCTTTTCAATTCAGTGAAGAGACGTCAGCTAACCAACCCGACTCTGTTCATGTGCAGGTGTCAGACAGGTCATCGGAACTTGGGAGAACAAAGTCTCTTCAATCAGCATCAGCAGAGCCGACACTTCTCGTCATCGAGACTCAAGAGGCGACTCAGATAGAAGAGCAGACTCAACTTATCAACGGACAAGACGACCATGCTGCTCAGCTCCAAGCGGAACATTTGCCAGAACCGCCTATGTCGCCAGTATCAAATGTTCATGAAGACGGAACCACCAAAGCTGAGGATGAGTCAAGTCAATGCCCATCTCGAAACAGGCTTTCAATTTCTTATGCCAGTGGCAACCGCCGTTTGGTAATTGATGCGGATGCTGTTTCTTCTTTCAAGCTTTTCCGACAAGCTGGTAGGATTGAAGTTGCCATTGACGTTGCGAAGAATTCTGTGAACGGCTTGAAGGGTGTTTTGGTGAGTGCCCCGAGTGGTCAGATACCCCAGCGGCGTGTAACTCACTTTCTTTGTCCAGGTTGAAACCTTGTCCGAAGCCAAGTCTTACGCCGCTCTTCCTAATATCTTGGAGCACACGTCAGAGGCAGACCAGACCGTCCCTCCTTTCTCCAAGCTCTCGCTACCTACATCTGTGCGCCTTGTCGCTCATCTTGATGTCGCCAGACCCCTCTCTGAGCCCAAGTGGGCCAAGTCCGGCGATGTTCAAGAGTGGCTGAGAAGCATGCTTGGATCCAAATCAGATGAGTCCTCGGAGGGATGGGAAAAGAAAATACAGGTCGTTGACCCAGATCCAGTAAGTGGAAGCTTTACTACTCAAACGACGCACTCTGACATGCTTTTATCCATTCAGCCTCCAACTATTTGGACTGTTCTCGAGGGATGGGCCTCCAATTCGCCTGTCGGTCTTCTGCATGAGCGTCAGCGATTCTTGAAGACCCATATGACTGAAACAGACAACGTTTTGGAGATATTGCTGCGGCTTGTTCGCGGGGAGAGGGCGACGCCCTTCTCGCAAAATACGCCCACTATCTCGGGGCCTAGCATCTCTGGCGCCCTGCTGTCAGCGCTGAACCCGGGGTCTGCCCACGGAGCTCAGCAGACTCACGTCTCCCTCGCCGTTCTGGCGCTTTTCCGTCTGACTGTGGAATATGCCAAGAAGGCGGTCGGAGAGCAGGGTAAGGGAGAAGTTGAAGACCGGGTTGGGGAAATCATCCGGTGCTTGCCATCCCATCTGATTTATAAGAGTCTGGATGGCATTTTCAAAGAATGGAAACACGAGAAGAAGGGTCGTTAGAGACTAGAATTGGGACCATCGGCTGTTCTTTATTATTTTGGGTCTTTCTTGTCCTTTCCATGTAGTACGGTTCCTGAATATATTCACGTGACCATGATTTCGTCGAGGTGGGAGCGAAGCCCGACGCGTCATCTTGAAATCTACGCTCTCTAAACTACAATCATGGCAAGTACAGAAAGCTTTGAACTCGAGGAATTGGATGCTCACGGAGAGGATAACAGTTTAGGAATACATACGACTCCGATAACACTGTTTTCTCGCCTCAGGGCCGTCTGCACCAGGTCGAATATGCCCTGGAAGCCGTGAAGCAGGGATCTGCTGCTGTGGGATTGCGCTCGAAGACTCACTCTGTTCTGCTTGCGCTGAAGGTGCACAAAATCCTTCTCGCTGTCGAAGTCCTACTGATGCATTCATGCTCGCTCATTCTAGCGATCTACAGGAGAATTGGCTTCATACCAGCAGAAGATGTTCCGTATAGATGACCATATCGGCATTGCGATAGCTGGATTGACCTCGGACGCGCGTGTTCTGAGGTGCGTATCAAGGAATTCTAGTAGCATACAGCATCTGTCTAACGACTGTCTAGTAACTTCATGAGGCAGCAGGCCATGTCTTCAAGAATGATCTTCAACCGCCCCGTACCCGTCAACAGGCTCGTATCTGCCATTGCTGATAGTGCGTTACACTTCACATCGACAGGCATCAACCCTCCCGCTGACCGATTCTTTTTACGTGACCTCTCTTGTATGTTCCCTATCAGAGGCTCAAGTGAATACCCAAGAATATGGTCGACGGCCATACGGAGTCGGATTCCTGGTGATCGGACAGGACAAGACTGGCCCCCATTTATATGAATTTTCGCCCTCTGGGAACTCGTACGAATACTACGCCATGTCCATCGGAGCAAGGAGTCAGAGCGCAAAGACGTATTTGGAGAAACACTACGAAAGCTTTGCTGATTGTGAGTACCTCCCAGGTCTACATCTCTGATGCGACGACCCCTTAACTTTCCAAAAGGCTCGTTGGAAGACCTCATTCGACACGGTCTACACGCTTTGCGAGAAACTCTGCAGCAAGACAAGGAGCTGACCGTCAACAACACGTCCATTGGCATCATCGGCCCTGCCAGTGAACACGAGAAGGACGTACCTCCAGGAGGATCGTTCAGAATCCTCGAAAACGAGGCGGTCGATCCGTTCTTGAAGACTATCATCCCCAAGGATAGCGATGCTTCCGCTACTAGCTCGTCGTCAGCTCCAGCGGCGCCGGCAGCAGCACCGACAGACGATGATGTCCAGATGGCAGAGTAAACAATTTCAAATTTCTTGTACAATAGCGATGCGTCTAATGTGGTCCTGGAATATTATATCCGACTATCGATGGGGAGATGCTCTTTATAACGATATAGCAATGAGTGGGGGTTGGCAAAAATGCCAGATTACTTTTGCGTCAGTGAATAAATGGTGTGCGGGAGTAAGGAGATGGCTTGAGCGCCTGAAAGCTTATCATGGCTGCGCCTTCTTGCCAGTGGTTGCGTTGAACTGCCGCCAGAGACGTGCAGCTGCACCAGGTCGTCGGAAACTGATGAGTACATGGGTCATCGCACTGAGAAGCATCACGCTGCCGGCTTGGTGGGCAGCAGCGAGGGGGACGGGGACGAGATAGAGCAGGGTAGAGATTCCCAACAAGACTTGGATGTTGGCCATAGTAAATGCAGCACGGATGGCTGTGGTGGCAATCGGGGGCAGCGCAGCACGAACTGCTGGCTTCAGCGTTTGAAGCCATAGAGCGGTGGTGCCTAAGTAAGTGGTGATGGCCTGGAGAATGTGTATGAGTCCAGGGTGAGAGTTGAAAAAAAAGTGATGTAAATCATACCAGGACACGGTGATCAAATTGAACGGTAGTCGGGTTCTCGAAGATGCTTCTCCACCAAAGGTCAGACTTGTCAGCACTCTTCGCATACGCAGGGTCGAAGAGCTCGTCCGAAGGAGGCGCCAGACGGCCACCCATGAGAGGGAACTCGTTATAGAGCAAACCAGCGTCCAACCCAGCCACGAAAGCGCCTATCACTCAGAGTAAGCACAGAAAAGTTACGGGTTGCTTTAAGCACATACCAGACATTGCGGTCACAAAGACGAGACCCATCAGAGCCCAAGAGGCGACCTTGATACGCTTGACCGCAGGATTTGACAGTATCTTGTTAATATCTCCCGTCGTCGACCCGCTCCATGGACCACCTCTCGCGTATTTCCAGTCCTTGATGACTGAGAGACCCGTTCCGAACATGCCAAGATAGAGGAGGAAAGCGGTTCCAAGGTGAGCAGCGAGGCGGTATTGCGACACTCGAGGTACGCTTCCGTCTTCCAAATGCTTGTTGTCCAAACCCGATTTGACCATGTACCATCCGAGAGCACCTTGAGCACCAATGAGAAGGCCGAGACCGAATAGTCGTCTTGTCATTCGGCCGTCGATCTTCTTGCGAAGGGCAAAGTACGCGAGCGGGCCAACGAAAGCGACTCCGATGAGGCGTCCTAGTACACGGTGTCCCCATTCCCAGAAGAAAATGAACTTGAAATCTTCGATAGTGATGGAGTGGTTGAGCCTGCGCCAGTTAGTATTGAGAAGACGGATGTAAGAGAGGTGATGAACGCACAATTTAAATTCCGGTGTTTCCTTGTACTTTGCGAACTCAGCCTCCCATTCCTGCTGTGTAAGAGGAGGTACGACTCCAGTGATGGGCTTCCACTCCGTAATACTCAAACCAGATTCTGTGAGCCGTGTGACGCCTCCAACGACGATGATGGCAAAGACCAACGTCGCGGAACCCATGAGCCATCCTCCGACCGCAGGTGAAGGTAGAGGAGGCATTGGCGTTGGGATTTCCGCGGTTGCGGTTGCGCTAGACTGCTCGGACTTTGCTGAGGAGTGCAAGCGAGAGGACTGCTGCCCAAGCATCCTGAGAATGTTTGACCTTGGTTTGGGTGCATTTGACAGCACCACTCTTGCGTGGTGAGCACGAGCCGGAATTGAAAATATTGTGCTGGACAGCGAGCGCGTCGCGCAGGGTATTGAACGAGGCAAGTGCCCGCAGCGCAGCGAGGCGCTCCTTAGAGCGTTAAGGAGCATCTTGAGCAGCGTCCACTGGCAAATTCGAGGTCGCCGTCGTGGTGGTGGAGAGGAAAGCTGCTTGTGTGCGTCGAGACGAGGCTGGACTTCGAGACGCTCCGGGAGCAATCAGCTTTCAGCCGGTCCGTCATACCCCGGAAACGGTCGATGACCAATCACAGCAGCCGGCTTAATTTCCCGACGCGAATCGTGGTGAGCTGGGTCCGGAGTCGACGATGTTCTCGACGTTCTTCAAGCGCCAACTGGTCCCCTCGGTGCAGAGCGCCTCCTCATTCACGTCGCGGAGGGCATTCGCCTCTTCTCATCGCCTCTTCAATGTCAAAATAGCACCACCACCAGGTCTTCCGGATCGTGAACGGACAATATGGGACAAGCTCATCGACAAGTTTTCCCCATCCCAGCTACAGGTGGAGGACGTCTCTGGTGCGTACGACCCGTCCTCATTCAAGTTCAAACTAATGGGCTCCTCAGGTGGCTGCGGGACCTTTTACGCCATCGTTATTGCTAGCGATACCTTCAAGGGACTGTCGGTTGTGAAGCAGCACAGGCTAGTGACCTCAACACTCAAGCAGGAAATTGAAGGCATTCACGGGCTGCAAGTGAGTCACATTCTGCTATACTGAAAGCATTCCTACAATTGAATTTCTCTAGATAAAGACCATTTCCCAGTAAAACCCTTCAACCCAAGCAAACACCACTCCGAGCACTACTACCCTACAGGATTTACCCTTATAATGCGCGTCAATTGCTATAGATAGATATCCCAAAGACCCTTCAAAGCCCTATTGAAACCCGGTGCTTGAACCCAAGACCAAAAACACTGCAAAGAGGACGCGGTGGTCACGTCTGCCGTTTGAAGAGGCGCATCAGAGTAATAGCCTCCTTCATGTAGATTTCTCGGTTAGGATCGTCCATGACCTCTTTCCACGAGAACTTTCTCTTAAGCATGGAAAAGAAGCGTTTATCGGCCTGGAAAAAGTGAGAAGACGCAGAAAAATCGACAGTCAAGAGACATACCTTTCTGCGCTTCTTGTAGCAGAACAGTATCTCTGTATTCGTGTCGGCGAGGTCGTCTAGAGTTTTCACGAGCAGAGGAAATGCTGGTTCAAAGTAGACACAATCAGCCGCGAGGATAATGTCTGGCTTTGGAATTCCAGTAGGTATTGGCGAACCCCTGCATCCATGTCAATCAAGATGTGAGAGAACGCGTCGAGAGAAAGCCTACCAATCGAGCTCTGCAACTGTGACATTGGAACCAAGTTTATTGATCGCCACATTCTTCTGCATTATTGGGAGTAACGGCCTGTAAGATCAAGAGTTTAATCCATGCTACCGGTATTTCAAGGTAAATGATACCTACGCCTGGTCTGTGATAATAACTTTGCAATTTGCTTCTAGTTCCCCAGCTACCAAGCCCACTAAACCAGTACCAGCGCCCAGCTCCAAGATGTTCTTATCGCGCAGGTATCCCGGATCTCTTTGTACAAGGTACGTCGCTAGGATCTGATAACGAGAGGCGGGAGGAACGATTGGCATAGCTTAGAGGTCGCGCTCAAAGCAAAAAGCCGATACAAAGAAATGGATCTACCTGTCCTGCAGGCCAAGCGATACCACCACAGCCAGGAGACGCGTCGACAGCCAGTGAGATGTTCAGCGGTCGAGGAACCTGATTCTGATCGCAAGAAAACGATAATCGCAAAAGCCCATCTTCGACAGAGTGAGATTGGGCAGGCAGGAACGCCAGGAGCTGGAACGATGGCTCTCGCACGGCTACGAGGCTATCCTCGACATCCATGAGATGCCTCAAGGGGTTTTTGGAGTCTAGCTCCTCCTCTGCCGCCAATTCAGGGATGGCATGAGTCTGTAACTGCATGGGGGTGCCGGTAACGTTGTGTTCTGATACAACACGAGGTGATGCTGGAGCTTGGAAAATCCTGGTGAGCCTTGAGGATGGTGGCTGCGAGCCTCGAGGCGTTCCGAGCCGACACCAGTGATTTCGTGATCTGAGAAATTTTAACTGCGTTATCTGGTGTCTGGCGAAATGAACGTGGCGAATGTTCAGTACAATGAAACGCCGGAACCGTATGTGATTTGGAGTTTTTGTATTGAGCTAGGCGGAGGAGCTTGGAGGTAGATAGAAAAGACAAGAAAAGGTTACGATACGCTTGCTCGGTTAGCGGGGACGATAAACATGTACAACGCAAACCCGGCGACATATTATAACGTTCATTCCCGCTTTCCCTCCGTCTGCCCACCGTCCACCCACCCACTCCCCCTAGTCAAACCTCGCTGGCAGAGATGGCTTCCTCAGACTTGTACGAGATGCGTTTCGAATGGTATGCTGCACCATCTGCTCGTCGTCGAGACCGCCATCACTGACGTCGTTGCAGGCCTCACCGCGAGCCCAAGACGGTCATCGTCACCGGTACCTTCGATCATGTATGTAGAACCATAGACCCCTGCATCTGATCTCAAGCTCATCATGCCATCACGGGCGTAGTGGTCCTGCTCCACCAGGCTCATCAAGACCGACTCTGGGTTCGTCGGCTCCGTCAACGTCCCATGGGCAGAGAAGATCAAGTACAAGTTTATTGTGGACGGCCAATGGCTCACCCAGGCTGGTCAGCCAACGGAGATGGACCCTGGCGGTTACATCAATAACATCTACCTTACGCCCCCCAAGCCTCTCGCTGCTGCCCCTGAACCCATCAAGCTTAACAGTTACGGTTTTGCTTCCGTCCAAACTGAATCCGTCGAGGCCACCCAGGAGAAAGAGGAAAGCCCTGTCCCCGCTCCAGAGCCAGAGAAGCCTGTGGAGGTTGTGGAAGAGAGTCCCGCTCCCAAGGTTGAGGAGGAGAAGGTCGTCGCGAAATCGGGAACTATTGAGAAGCGGATATCAATGCCTATCGTTCCTGTGAATGCAGTCGAACATAACACCATTCATTCCACCCCACCACCACCCCCGATTCCTGACTACGTCCTCCCACCTTCGCCTCGGGCACGCAGCACGAGCCCTCCTCCTGCACGGAGGGCCAAGCCGATCGAAGCACAAGAATCCCCTGTTCCCGCGCCAGAGAAGCCTGTGGAGGTTGTGCCTGA
Source organism: Candolleomyces efflorescens (assembly GCA_027579765.1). Classification (NCBI taxonomy): domain Eukaryota; kingdom Fungi; phylum Basidiomycota; class Agaricomycetes; order Agaricales; family Psathyrellaceae; genus Candolleomyces; species Candolleomyces efflorescens. The sequence continues at coordinate 87,518 of JAMZDL010000084.1, forward strand.
GACTCCGACTCCCAAGGCTGAGGAGAAGCCCGTCGAAAAATCGAGAGCCAGTGAGAGGCGGATGTCGATTCCGATTATTCCTGTCAATGCAGTCGAACATAACACGATTCACTCCACCCCGCCACCACCCCCGATTCCTGACTACGTTCTACCCCCGCCGCCCCGAGCTCGTAGTGCAAGCCCGCCTCCCGTACAGGAGATTAAGCAGGCTGCTGCCGTACTCAGCCCTGAACCTGAGCCCGCCAAGCTACACGAGGTAGAGGTCGAGGGTAACCCAGAGGAGCCTATTATTCCCATCGCACCGGAAGTTCCGATCGAGGAACAGAAGCAAGAAGCTATCGCTCACATTCCTGTTGACGACCTCGATATCAAACCCGAATTTGAAGAAGAGGCCAAGAAGGAGGAAGAACAGGTAGTGGTCGTCCCCACACCCGAAGCCGCCAAAGTCGAAGCACCCAAAACCGAGGAGGTCAAACCGGCACCCGCCAAAGAGGAGGATAAAACGACTTTGCCAACTCCCCCGGCTACGCCTCACTCGAAGAAGGAGTTCCCTCTGTCGTCACCCTCTGCGACCCCCACCGGGTCTCCTTCCTCTTCTCGCTTTGGCACAGCTGCGTCCAAGAAGAAGCGGCGCTCCTCCTTTTTCGGCAAGATCAAGGAGCTTTTCCATTCTGACAAGGACAAGGAGAAGGAAAAGGTGAAAAAGTGAAAGAGGTCTAATTATAACATTCCTCCGTCAAAGTCACTTCATTCCACTCTTATGACCTCGCCACAAAAACGATCACACGATACGCCTGCCTTTCTCCGATTTTACGACCATAGACGATCTCCCTTGCCTGTTGCGTTAGATGTTTGCGACACGCCTCGGTTTCATGATTGATAGACTCCTTTTCTTGGTTTTACCTACTTGTTGTATACATGCATTCATTCCCTTCATTCTTCTTCGTGTATCTGTATTCCTACATACGATAGTTTTTTCGCATTCTCCCCCCGTTCTTCTACCTGGCTGTACCTACATTATGCTTCTTGGGATCTATCTGACGATTTCCAGCACGATGCCTAAACCAACCAAGCTTAGTCTCAACGAGCACTTTGGTCCAGTGTGGCAAAACTTGCTCACCAGCTGCAATCGTTTCACCCCCTCGACGAATCAAGATTCGGCCCATGTCTTTGTTAGCTGAGAACGGTTCCATCGGGATACCCCGAACAAGGCTCTGTGCACCAGAAATAGCTGTCGAACGCAGCGTGAGTTGAAGCTCTGCAGATGCGCCTTTGGCTACCACCCGTGGATTGGCTTTGATGACTTTGCCATTACTTCGGTCCAAAGTAGCCACTAGCTTAGTCGTAGTAGCAGGTACATCGCGAGAATGGTGATACACTTCGATCTGGAAGTACCCTCGTGGCATGAGCACACTATCGTTTAATGAGATGAATGTGAACGCACCGAAGACCCAGCCGTGATAGGCACCTGAATGTCGAACACGATGACCCGAGCGATGAAAGACGTAGCGAGAGGTACGAGATCGGTTGGCGGGCATAGTACGCTTCCGACAATGAGATTGACTGGGTCGATCGATGTGAGTTGGATGTTCACGTTGGAACCAGCGGCAGCCCATGGGACGTTCTCCTCCTCCACTTCGATCGCTAAACCCCAAAAATAACATCAGTTTCACGCAGACCGCTATCCTTGAACGGGGACAGTTCAAGAAGGAAGGGGAAGGACTAACATTTCACTATACCCGATTCGTCGCCTGGGAGGACTCTCAGCTTTTCACCCACTTGAACGACACCTGATAGGATACGCCCCGATACAGCGGCGCCTTGCCCTTGACCCTTGAAGACGTTCGCAACGGGAATGCGCAGTGGCGACTCCACATCTCTAGCTGGGGGTTCCAACTTGTCCAATAAATCCACAAGGGTCGGTCCACTATACCAGACCTTGAGTTCTTCAGCGTCCACTCCGGATAACGAGAGCAAATTGACGCCCTGGTAGGCACCGACGGGTGCAAAGGACGTCTTCGAGGGGTGGAACCCGGACTGCACGAGGAAGGGCTTGATCAAACCCACGATCTCGTCGTATCGTGCTTGGCTCCATTGTACCTATGAATAGAAACGATTCATTAATTCTCTTTCTGAAATTTACTGTCGTGGATTCATGAAAACGCACTTGATCTAGTTTGTTGACCGCAACGATGACTTGCGAGACACCCAAGCTCCGCACGAGTAGCAAGTGCTCTCGTGTCTGACCACCCCGCTCAAAGCCAGACTCGAATTCACCAACCGAAGAGTCAACGACGAGAAGGGCGCAGTCAGCTTGAGACGCTCCAGAAATCATGTTGGGTATGAAATCCCTGTGCCCGGGAGCATCAAGCACCGTGATTTGTCTATGCGGTGTGGTCATGATCTGCATTGCAATATCCATCGTGACCCCCCTTCATTAATTTTATGTTAGTTTTGAGAATCCGTAAATGAAGATACTGCATACCTCTGTCTTTCCTCAGCCGTGCCATCCAACCCCCAAGCCCAGGAAAAACTACTTTTTCCAGCATTTGTACTGCCTTTCTCGTTTGCTCGCTTGGTTTTCTCGTCCAACCGCCCCAAGTCATATAGTAAGCGGCCCATAAGGGTTGACTTTCCAGCATCAACATGTCCTTGAGGAGTAGCAATTAGTCCATGACTCCAGTAGACGACTCATACAACATACCAATGACAACGATGCTCACCCCCTTCTTCCCCGTCTTATCCGACACCTCGATAGCCCGCTTCGCCTCCTCCAACAAAGCCTCCCTCGCAAAACTCAATTTCGGAGGAGGTTCGTCCACTGCAACAGCCGCAGGCTCCGAGTTCAAGTTGAGCCCCGATAGATCAAGTTGCTGCTGATCTGTATTCTTTTGCCTGGCAGGAGTCGCTGTCCCTGATGCCCTACCTGCCACCGACGAAGCACCTTTCTTTCTTGTCGGGGTACCAGAAGGGGTCGCAGCTCTCGAATTTGCTGCCGATACCGCTGCCAACTTTTGCGCGGCCAATTTCGCTGCCTTCTCCTTTTCTTTCGCAGCTATATAAAATTAACAATGTAAGTACAAGCACACACCACAAGTCAGACCCAAAAATAAATAACGGAGAAGCAGAAGTGGATGGGGGACGGGAAAGAATAGAACATCATTCGTCCTCGAGCGCTCTGGAGCGCCTAGGAGGATGCCAGTGAGGACTTTGCGAGGTTTGTTCCCTTTCGGGCTTGAAGCACAATGTCATCTGGACTCGGGACGTCGAATGCAAACGACTTTGATGTTGCGCTAGCAGCACTAGGCGGAGATATGTGCTTCTTCTTCCGCCGATGGGGATGGCTGTCCGCAGAGTCTGTCGAAAGGATCGTATTCCTTGAGCTCGACGATGTCTCCTTGCCTTTGTCGCTACCCTCCTTGGCCTCTGGATGAGAATGAGCGTCGTCAACCAGAAGCGAAGCAAACGACGAGGGTGATGCACGGGCGTGGATTGGACTGGGCTGGAATATGGGCAACACAGGTGGTTTATATTCTGGTTCTGGGAGGGCAGGCGGACTTGGAGGCATTTGGGACCGCTCGTGCGCACGTCTCGCTTTCAGCGCCAGTTTCGATGGTTTGGCAGAGGATGATTGATCAGGGGAGGTGGCACCGGGTGATTGCAGAGGGACCATATCGAGCCTGGGCAACATGTTGGATCGAGTAGGATCAGTCAGGCTGTAGAGGGACTGATACGAAGTCGTGATTGCAGTTGTGACCGAGGATCCATTGGCTATGGGCGTCAGGTATTCAGTGGTCGTCTCAGGAAGTTTGGGACCACGATTGGCATCAACTTTCTGTTGAGCCAATAGAGCCAGCTTCGACAGAGGCCGAGCTGTCGAACCGGTTCTCTGGGAGGATACGAGCGAACTGGGTTTGGACTGGGGCCGTACAGCGACTGGAGCGGAAGTGGTCGATTTCTTCGAAGGGCTTTGTGTCATTCTCTCAAATTCTTCCTGCCGAGTTGCATTCTCGATTGGCCGAGCTGTCGAGCTAGTTTTCGGAGAGGATACTAGTGAGCTGGGGTTGGACTGAGGCTGGACAGCGACTGGGGAGGAAACGATGGATTTCTTAGTGGGACTCGGTATCCTTTCCCAGTGAGCAGGGACGGCTGGTTGTTGGTAGGCATCTCTGTTGCGCCTAGGGGTTTCGCTTTTGCCGGCCTCTTCCAAGCGCATTGCATCCTCGATCGCTTTACGTGCTATGGAAGACAAGGCCGAGCTTTGGGCTGAAAAGGGTGTTCCAGGTAGAGATGGCAAATCTTTGGACATGGCCGATCCAGGAGTACTCGGAACACCCTGCGATTCAGCAGTGGGGCGAAGCGCGCGGAACGTCTTAACAGAGCCTTCAACCGTGGTGCCCGTAAACCTTGAGCTTTCAGTTCTGTTGCTTTCAGTTCTGTTGCTGCTGACAGCACTAGCACGAGAGCTGGCTAGTTGAGACAGCTTCGATGGGGTTTTAGCAGGCTTGATTGGCTGAGATGCATAGGCTGCTGGTTTGCTTGACTTTGAGTGGTAGTCGGGGATGTCAGGAATGACTTCTATGGCAGGTACCGACCCCAGCGAGCTTCGAGCATCCTGACTACCTTCGCGAGACAGAGATGGTGGGTTCGATGGCGGTCCTTCGTACTGGGATAGCCTTTGTATCGCCGAAGCAGGTGGGGAGAGGGGGATGGTGTTCGGGTCAATCGACGGCTGAGTTGTTTCTCTTCCAAATTCAGACGCATTCCGACCTGCGATAGTAACGATTGATTGACGGTGTAAAGATCAACGCAGCAGATCCTGCTTACCCATCGACCTATCCATTGTACTATTACCTTTCGTGTACATAGACTGAGCCTCTGTCCGTTCCGTGTGCTCTGTGATAGTGCTCAAGCGGTTTGGATAATGGACCGGAGATTCGTCGATATCCAGATAGCCACCCTCAGGCTGCACTTGCATAATTTTGGGGACTCGGGACCACTCCCCATAATCACCATCTGAGAGAAAATGAAGGGTTAATATAGACCATTCCGGAGCAGTCGGTATGGAGTCAGACTCTCCGGAAATGCACCTTCTCAACGAGATACCCGTGCGATGACTTGTGATAGCCATGGGGAAGGAAGGGGGCGAAGAACAAAGTCCAAAACGTTGGTGGAATCTCACCTTTCCGCTCCTGGGCCTGCCTCTTGCGATCGTACTCGGCTAAATCGAATAAATTGACATGGGAGGTGATGCTGTGTGAGATGTGTACTTGCCCAAAGCCCACTCGACAGTCTGGTCGACGTCGAAGTAAAGCTCCCACAATGCTTCACGAACTGCGCGTTCTGAGAGTTCTGATATGACTGAATCGCCGATGACTGAGTATACTTGGTCAAAAGCTTCGTTCATCTGCCCTGTGGAGAGATTGACATCGGTTGAGCTAGCTTATGGCACGGTTAGGACGTACTCTCTTGCTCTGGGGTCAATTCGTCGCCCCCATCGGATAGGGCGTCGTCATCGAGCTCGGCTGGGAGTCGTCAGGCGGTGGTAGATAAGAAAGGGTGGGTGGTGCTCACCATGGATGTTGAGATTTCGAATGTCTCTATGGCGGGACATGATGTACTTGGGGGAAGTTGGTACTTGGAGTGATCGTGATTGGTCCCCTGAGATCAATCAAACAAGATAAAACAACGGAGCTGGCAGACGCGCCGAATTCCCAGAGTCCGTCGCTCGAAAACACCATGTTCTCTGCACTCAGGTCCTCAATCCTCAGGCCTTCATCACTGCGCGTAAGAATATCTGCATGTACACCGCTGACTGCATTTTACTCACCCGTTTTCAGGCCTTTTCCACCTCGGCGACGCGCCAACACGACCTTGCCAAGTTGACCCTCATCGGGACTCTCGTCAGGGAGCCGGAATCCCGGTTTACAAGGTCAGACAAGGAGTACATGGTGTACGTATCCTGCCTGCTTGCTCCGCGCGCACTTATCCTGATATTCTCTTCTAGGTACACCGTCGCAACAACCGACTACCCACCCCCTCTTCCTGACAACAACGGAGGTTAGCAACCCACGCTTTGCATCCACTCCCCTCGCCTGGCTCACAACGTTCGATACAGAGAGACCTCGCCCAACGTCCACTTTCCACCGCGTATTGTCGTTTTCAACAACCCACATCAAATACTTGAAAACCCTTCGCAAGGGAACCAAAGTATTTGTAGAAGCCAACTATGAAGTACGTGAGCCAGAACCTGGGGCTGATCCTTCAACACCCCGCGGTCAGAGACAGATTTTCTTGAGGCAGGGTGCGTCGCCTCATAACCTGTGACGGTCCATTTTTCTCAAGGTTCCTTCCAGAGGCCATCCGGACACTTACCCAACCCAAGCACAGCGACTACCAGGAAGAACCCACCGAGTCTAGCTCAGGAGGATCCAAGTTGGAATCGTTCTAAGTGTACCCTCATTCCTATACCCTTATGCCATACGATTTCAATACTCTCCACTCTAATAAAAACTATTGCCATTCCACGGTGTTATGTAAGACGTAGACGCGCAAAAGTTCATTCCATCTCTGAACCGGTCAACCATGGTCGAAATAACAATACGAAAACGCCCTCACTCTGAAGCTGTCATTACCCAAAGAAAGTTCTTCAAAAAGACCGCGAGAGGGAAGGTGATCAAGGGTGCGTATTGAATCCCTCCTGATTTGCACCAAAATGCCTTAGTCCTCGGTAATACAGTCCTCAGAGAACGATACCTACGCGACGATGTTGGATGTGGCATAAAGAACTGTCGAGAATGCTCAGAGTCGTGCACACCGTCCACCAGCCTTTTGCTAGAGTCTGGTGCTGAGCACAGTCTCTTTCCCGATGGCCATTTCGTGCTTCCAGACACCAATGTTTTTCTTTCGCAGGTAATGTGTTTCATCGCGAATACTAACCGCTCTCCTGACGTTGAACGTAACCACTAGATGGACCTCCTTGAATCAGCACTCTTTCGCCCCCCGATAATCCTGCTTCAGACCGTTGTTGAAGAAGTTCGCCATCGCTCTTTGCCTCTCTATAATCGCCTCAAAGCGCTTATGGCCATGGATGACAAAACAATATGGACTTTTTACAACGAGTACCGCTCGTAAGCTCCTCACCACCCTTGATTTGAAATTGTTCTCAAAGCGGAGAGCAGGGAAACAGCTGTGATCAGAGAGGAGAATGAAACCCCCAACGACAGGAATGATAGAGGTGCGTCTCTATCATAGAGCCATGGCACACCAATCAACTCATCCAAATACGTTTTCAGGGATCCGGAAAGCCACTGCATGGTACAAGGACCATGTCCAACTAAACAACCCTCCTGTTCGAGGCAAGGCACCACGAAAACAGCCTACCTTCGTGTTGCTCACTGAAGATGCCGCGAATAGGCAGAAAGCGCAGAAGGAAGGGCTTGTATCGCTCTCGGGTACCCGTCTCCGCGTTTATTAAGATCTCTCTGTCTAAAACAGCTTTTTTCAGTTCGGAAGTATGTTGAAGGAATGAAGGATTCGTCTCAACTACTTGATCTGTTGGCTTCCGTCGAAGAAAATGCGATCGAACCAACAAGAGCGGCAGGCGGTAAACAGATCCTTTACTCTGAGGTGAGCGTTACTATGAGATTACGGACTATAAAGCTCTGATCCATATAATAGTATCTCCCTTCGGCCACACTCATCAGTGGTGTCAAGGCAGGAGATCTCCAGCAAGGGCATTTCAACGCCAACCAGTATAATTACTTGGAAGGGAGCGTATCTGTACCAGCGCTCACAAAACCTGTCTTGCTCATAGGGCGAGAGAATATGAACCGTGCTACGTCTGGGGATATTGTGGTGGTAGAGGTGTTCCCAGAAAGTGAATGGAAAGCACCGGCTGACGAAGTCGTCGATCAAGATTGTGAGCGCCTCGCTCTAATGTGGAGCTAGCAACTCATGTCTGTGGTCTAATGTAGCCACATTGAAGAACGACGATGCAGAATCTGGCGACGAGGATGAGGGTGAAGACGATATCGTGACCAGAACAGAGTCTAAGGCCACTTCGACCGACAAGCGGACCTCTGAAAAGCAACCTACTGGCAAGGTGGTAGGGGTTATCAAACGCAACTGGAGACCGTGCGTGTATTCTCTTCGATTTTCCCCATTTCACTTACCTTTGCCCTGCAGTTATGTGTGCCATATAGACAGCACCTCCCTCACATCTTCCAATTCTACCTCCCTCTCCGTCCAAACCGTGTTTGCAACTCCGGTTTCTCGATTACTTCCGCGGATACGTCTTCGGACCCGTCAAGCGCCCTCGCTGATTGGGCAGAAGATCCTTGTCTCCATTGATCGCTGGGATGTCACTTCACGGTACCCTGAAGGTCATTTCGTCCGTGCATTAGGCAAGGTGGAGAGCAAAGAAGCTGAGCAAGAGAGCCTGCTTCTCGAATTCGACGTGCCGTACCGTCCGTTTGGGAAAGCTATCCTCGATTGCTTGCCGAAGGAAGGAGAACAGTGGGTCGTGCCGCCGAAATCTGACAACAGTCCGGAGTGGAGGGATAGGGAAGATCTCAGAGGTGTAACCATCTGCAGTATTGATCCTCCAGGTAAATTAAGCATATCCGTGAAGCTTACCTTAAACTCAACTGTCGTCCCTAGGATGCCAAGATATCGATGATGCGCTGCATGCTCGGCGATTGCCCAACGGCAACATTGAAGCAGGCGTCCGTGAGTTTTCTCATGATTTCATGCATTCCGCCGTCTAATGACCTTTGGCCAGATATCGCCGACGTGTCTCACTTTGTTCACGCTGATACTCCGATGGATAACGAAGCTGCTTCAAGAGGGACGACCGTCTATTTGGTGGACAAGCGAATAGATATGTTGCCATCTCTCCTGGGCACCAATCTATGTTCTCTTCGACCATATGTCGAGCGCCTGGCTTTCTCGGCTATTTGGGTACGCTGACACCCTGAGACTTCTATTTTTGCATCCTGACATGCCCCTTCTTCAGGAAATGACGCCTGACGCAGAAATTGTGAATGTCAGGTTTACCAAATCTGTGATTGCATCGAAGGCTGCGTTCACCTATGAAGAAGCTCAGATACGCAAAGACGATCCGTAAGGCCGTACCTTGATCATATGAGAGAGAGAGATATCTGATAAAAATGCAGCAATCAGAAGGACGAGTTGACTGAAGGCATCCGGTTACTGAATTCTATTGCTATCAAGTTGAAGGCAAAACGAATGGCTGCTGGTGCCCTGAATCTTGCTTCACCCGAAGTCAAAATTCATTTGGACAGCTCCGAGTCGTCTGACCCGATTGATGTCGAGCAGAAGGAACTTCGCGAAACGAACAGTCTAGTGGAGGAATTCATGTTGCTCGCCAACATCAGCGTCGCGCAAAAGATCCAAGAGACGTTCCCTCAGACTGCTGTCCTTCGGTATGCGAGGGTTTATCGCCGATTATTGTGTCCCTATTAACTCTTCACCTAGTCGTCACATGCCTCCGCCAAAGACCAACTTTGAGAAGCTCCAGGACATTCTGCAAAAGCGGAAAGGCCTCACATTGGACGTATCAAGTTCAGGAGCCCTCGCGGCATCCTTGGACAAATGCATTGTACGTATAAACTGACTACCCTACCTTTTCCAGGATAGCTTGATTCAATTACTGTTCGTGTTTGAATAGGACTCTGAGGAACCTGCGTTCAACACGTTGGTCAGAATCATGGCCACGCGGTGTATGTTATCTGCAGAGTATTTCTGCTCTGGCAGCGTGGCTCGAGACACGTTCGGTCATTATGGTCTCGCTAGTTCGATCTATACACATTTCACTAGTCCGATTCGCCGGTATGCGGGTAGGTTTTGTCCTTGCGTATTGCCTAGATTTGTCCACAAAGAGCTCACAATGACTTGATTTTTCTGTAGATGTTCTTGCTCACCGTCAACTAGCAGCAGCGATTGGCTATACCCCTTTACACCCTTCCCTTCACGGAAAATCTCATGTCGAGCGTATTTTGGGTGTCGTGAATAGGCGACACAGAATGGCTCAGATGGCTGGACGAGCGAGCGTCGAGTTTTATGTTGGTTTAGCACTGAAAGGACGAGAGGAACGCAATAAAGCCTCTGGAGCTGGTACAGTCACTGAAGAAGCCTTTGTCATTCGGACATTCCGAAATGGGCTCGGTGTCTTCGTTTCATCGTGAGTTTTCGCCCGACTTCAGGAGGAACGTTCTTCTAAACTTCTTCACAACTCCTTACTAGACTTGGGATCGAGGGATTGATCATGTTCAAGAATGACATGCAGTTCGATGCCGAAAACTACACGCTTTCAATCCCAACACCCTCAGGTCCTCCTGTAACGATTTCTGTTTTCGACAAGGTCGTGGTTCGGATTGAGGTGGAGAAAGACAAGAATACACAACGTGGACGGGTAAAAATGACCCTGGTCAGCCCGATAGATTCAAAGAATATGTAAGGGGTAGAGCAGGTGATCTTCATTAGGATTCATGTAGCAATGGGAGAATTACATTGAACAATGACGTATCCGTTTGTGTTGCAGCTCTATTCTTCATGATCGTGCCGTTCAAATGGCGACTGCACTCGCATAGTAGAATCCAGTTCATGTTCATGTGACGGGTCGGGTACCCATTCCTGTGTCTAGATTGCTGAGAGGCCTCATGACATACACATAAAGGAAGGGAAGCATACCGTATTCAAATGATTCTCATGGCGTACAGAGTGTATGACCGATCCTGCAGGATGAGTGGCTTCGAATGTGGCGCTATTCCTCTTCTGCTTTGCAAGATAGTCGCGAATGGTAGTGGCCACAAGCTAATGGGGAGATTGAGCCAAGAAGAACTATCTTTGTACACGAGCTCTCACATTGTGGTCTTCCTGAGAAGAACCTGAATAGCAAGCTGCGACGGCAATTGGGCAGCATGGAGCATTCTATGGAAGAAACAAGTGTCGGCATTCGAAGAACTGTCTCCGTGACTTGCGGGTATAGAGTTTTTAGTATTACCTCGAGCCAAATTGGAAAAGCTGAACCTATCAGTCAGTCGAGGCAGTGTGGAGGGAGGCGAGGAGGTATTGAAACGAAAGGGGGACACTCACCACCGCCGTTGATTCGGAAATTACCCTCGATTCCGAGTTGCTTTGGAGTCTTGCCCATAACGCTCATTCCCTTTTCCACATAGAAGCTGGAGTGGCCAGTTCGTGTGACGACTGAGATCATACCCTCGAGGCATGACCAGCTGTCTAGACTGACATCGCCAACCCCTGAGGGATGGCCGAGATCTCCAACGGTGCACGAGAATAAGGTGTGTCCAGCAATGGTTTGGATGGATATAACGAGCCCCTTCCCTTTGAGGTGGCGAGATGTGGATCGAAACCTTTTCCTAATGGATAAGCCCTATTCACGAAAGAAACTGGGTTCGTCATTGAGTCATCGAAGGGGAAGAAGGCAACATACTAGTGTCAGAGCATCCGAAGAGTCAAAGGAAGCAAACCGATACTCGCTCTCTTGGTTCAGAGCCTGTGTAGCAAGATCTGCATCAGTGGGCATGCTGTTGTGGAAATTGCTGAACATGTAGAGTCGACTGTCGCTGGGTGACAGAGATGCGTCAACAGGGTCAATGGCGAGTGTCCACAAGAAGAGGTTGATGTTGAGCTCGCTAGCGGCAAAAAACGGGGAAGACGTCAGGCTCGAACACGGCCTGCGGGCAACGAGGCTTTTATTGTCTGCCTTGTGCTTTGGAGGGATGACATATTGCTGTTCCTCACGGCATATGAGGGTCCATTCGATCCTCAAGAGCTTGGATTCATGAAGAGTGGTGGAAGTTTACTGCAAACCTGGTTCATCGCTCACCAGAGCGCGGGAGAGGCTGTCATCTGAATCCGGCTCGTGTTATTCCGACGCCGGGCCAGTGCATCTTCCCCGGTTTCTCATTCCATGTCGGCTGCACTTTTCCACCACTCTGCCTCTCCTCGCCATTCCAATGGAGTTCTTCAATGACATCGGCGCCGACCCATTGAAGCCGTCGCTGTTTGAGCTCGTCGCCCAAGAGCAGTTGAAGGATTTGCTTCAGCCGGCGCTGAAGTATGTACTTGCGGTACCGACTTTCAATGGCTGCAAATACCCTGTACTGACCGAAGTTGTATTCAAGGTCTTTGCTCAACGCTATCCACGCTACCTGCTGAGGCTTGTCAACCGGCATGAAGAGTTCTACGCTCTTATCATGCTCGTCGTCGAACGACATTATCTTACCAAGCACAGTAGGTGCTCGCCTGCCCATCCCATTTGTTGCCTTGCTGAACCCCTCCGAGATGCCTCCTTTTCCGAGAACTTTTACGGACTCAAGCGGAGACGAAGACCATACATCGAGACCGAAAGAGCAAAGGCGGCTGTTGGTCAGGTTCCTGCAGGGGAGAAGTTGCGAGGCAGCGAAGTGTGGAAGTCATTAGTGTTCCTGGTTCGTCGTCTTTCTTGCGGTCGTGTGAATTGGGCCTCAGATAAACTACAGGTCGGTATCCCGTATGTGCGAGCCAAATTACAGGACTATTTTGAAGAGCTTGGAGGAGGAATTAGCTCAGACGTCTTGGAGGAATCCATGGACACACGACAGATACAGATGCTCACAGACCAGGTGCGCGTCATATTGGGTCCGCGTAAGGCGCTTAACTTATACTTATACTCTTAATAGAGCGTTAGAGGTCGCTTTCGACGGGCGTTCAAACGGCTATACCCATGGTTGAATATGTCCTTCGAGTCCTGGCTTCTGGTATACAATATATCATACCTCTTCAACCAAACGCCAGCGTATAGACCATGGCTGAATTGGATTGGGGTCGACCTTCGACGACTTGGCATCGAAGACTTCGTGAGTCTATCGCCCTGTATACAACTTTCAAACGTGTGCTGACCTTCTATCGCATCGCAGAATGCCGCGGCCCAACTTGCTCAGAAGTCGCAGTCGTTGCCTAAATCGCTCACGCTCTCTTCGAGAATCAAGGCGCTGCTCAGGAGTTCTCCAAGACTGCTGCTCGATTCGCTACGGTTCTTATTGCCCACGGCCATTTTCTTCTTCAAGTTCCTGGAGTGGTGGTACTCACCCGGCTCGCCTGCACGGTCATTGTCGACATCGCCCCTCGGCCCTGCGATCCCCCCTCCCCGGATGCTGCCTCCACACCCTCAAGGAATCGGGTTTGATAAAAGTGCCTACGGAAAGTGTCCAATCTGCCACAACCCCATCAGCAACGCCACTGCCCTGCCTTCAGGATACGTGTTCTGTTATCGATGTGCATTTGACCAGGTCGAACGGCACGGTCGCTGTCCTGTGACATTGCTTCCAGCAAGAGTGTGGCAGTTAAGAAAAGTGCTAGTTTAATGAGGCCAAATGGATATGTAATATAGGATACGATGGCCGGTAATGTTCTACGCACGTTCGTTGATGAGCGAGAGAAAAATGATTTTTGCGCGGAGGCTTGCACGTGTGTGAGGAAAAGCATCCATTTCGCGAGCCTTCATCTAGGAGGAAGAGCAGGCTTTAGATGGCGGAAGGACTATACGCCGTGCCCTGAACGCTCTCTCTTGATCCTTGTCTCTTTCTTCCCTACCATCCACAGCGATGAAGGTCCGTCGCCACCGTCTCTGCGGCGTTGATGTCCCTGGGCTGACTGCCATAACACCCACCAGTTTGGAAAGCGGATCCAGGCGCAGCAGATCCCAGGATGGTCTGCATACTATCTAGACTACAAGTTCCTCAAAAAGATTATCTCTTCCCTTGCTGCGAATCGCCCAGCATCGGAGGCAGCTGCATTGGCATTGGGGGTTCGTCCGCCTTACCATTTGACTCAGGGTCTTTCCCAGCCCGCACCACAGAGCTCTCGGGTGTCAACGCCAACGGCTTCACCCCTCACGGCTTCTGGACAACCACCCTTTTTCCCCGTCTCCAACTACGATGTCAATCGTGGACCCGACTTCCAGGCGCACAAGGCCGCCTTTTTCTTCAAACTGGAACGCGAACTCGAGAAGGTCCCGTGCTGCAAACGTCCTCGCAACGTCTCGTGTGCCAGCTGACACCCCCTATAGATTAACGCGTTTTACCTGCAGAAAGAGGCAGAGTTGAAGCTACGGATGGAAACGCTCCTGTCGAAAAGACGCGCTGCCGCCATGCGAGGCCTACCACACGCGAACTCGGACTCCCCGCGGAATAGGGCTGAATGGAGCGCAGTGGAAGAAGGTTTTCGGCTTTTGGAACGCGATCTAGGAAAGCTACAGGCACGTTTGAACCTTTGATGAACTGAATCCACGCTAATTTCCGCCCTGCAGCAATTTGTCGAGATAAACGCTGAAGGGTTTCGCAAGATCTTGAAGAAATACGACAAACGTTCAACGTCAACTACGAAGGAGCTATATCTTGCTCGACAGGTCGACGTGCAGCCTGTATTCAACCGTCAAGTTCGTATCTCCTACATGCATATCAGGATAAGGCTGACACACTCATTGCTAGCTTATCTCCGAACTCGCAAATACCGTCGCTACCTGTTTGCTGGATATCACTGACTTATCATCTGGGCTCAACTTTGAAGGGCCAAACGCTAACGATATATTCACGCAGCAACTCTTGACGGAGCGGCCGTCCTTGGGCCCCTTTGGAGACCTGGAGAGCGGTTTCGACAAGGCGATCGCTACAGGGGACTCGGCTGCAATCACGGACTGCGTACAATCCACGGACGTTCTGAGACAACAACATGGATCCAACGTCAACTTGACCCGCATGCTATGGAACGTCATTATCGAAGCCCCGCCCAATTTCGCAGACCTCATCCTGACTTCGCTCTCGCCTCCCTTTGATTATCACTTTGTTGACGATATTAATGGACGGACATGCCTCCACGGAGCAGCTATCGCAGGAGCCCAACGCTTGGTCGGCCTCTGCCTTCAGAATGGCGTCTCGATCGACAAGCCCGATCTTTACGGACGGACAGCGTTGCACTATGCAGCTATGAAGGGACACGCCGAAGTCTGTCGTCAACTATTGAAAGCGCATGTACCGCCAAATTCCCTGGACCGAGACAACTATAGCCCCCTGGTTTACGCGACTGTTAAAGGAAACGTCAGTTGCGTTCGCGTGCTGCTGGAAGAAGGAGGGGTTTCGGCGCAGTCTCCTACGGCGTCTGGGGATCTCAGCCCTTTGTCGCTCGCTGCTCAGGCGGGTCATGTCGAGGTCGTGGCTTTGCTATTAGATCACAAGGCGACCTCCTTGCCGAACACCAATGGCGAATACCCCATGCATCTTGCTGCCAAGAACGGTCATGTCGATGTATGTAGGCTGCTGTTGTCGATCGAAGGCTGGGACAAACCCGACAAGTACCACGAATGGACACCACTGTTCCACGCGGCTCGATATGGTCATTTCGAGTGCGTGCGTGTACTACTGGAACAGGGGGCAAGGCCTTTGTTGCGCGATGAGCTGGGCCATCTCGCTGCCCATTATGCGGCGTGGTACGGCCAGAACGACTGCCTATCGTTGTTGCTCGGGGCGAGTAAGGACCACCCAGCCCAGTTTACCCTCTACCGCACGACAAGCGTTTCTCCTCTCCCAGAGGCGGCTATGGACCCAGAGATTGATATGATCCCTTCCCTCTCTCTTCCCCCGCCAATAATGCCGCACAGGGTCTACGGACATAACTATTTGGTACACAATCGTCTTGTTCAAATTCATATCGGCCACTGGTCACGTCGGTCACCGCAAACACCGAGCGTCCGGCTCCACCATCGCCTGATGAGCCCAGTGTTCAAAGACGAATATCTCTTTACGACCAGCCCGTTGAAGTTGGTTATGACTACCAGTTCTAGCGCCAGCTCCGCGCCCTACTCTATGGCGATTCCACCGCAGTCTGGAGAAGGGACTTTCACATTCAAAACTCCGTCACTCGACACTCTCTCCCTAGAATTCTCCGTTTATCCGAACTTTGGCACCAAGACGATCGGACGGGCTGTAGCTCTCCCTTCGTTGTTTTCAGGGGCTCAGAACAACCAATCGTTTACTCTCCCGATTCTGGATCACCGCTTGCATACTATTGGAGAGGCGAGTCATCCGCCTTACCATCCTTGTGTCGCGCACTCACCTCGTCGCTCGATAGGTCGATTTTCAAATCAACGTCGTCCAACTGTTTGAAGGCGTTACCTTGGAAGTCGGTGGAGATGTCGAGACATATTGGAAGTCGACCGAGATCACTTCTGTTGCTTCTTTCGGGTCTTCCGGACAAATGCACCGTCTCGACATACCCAGTTCAAGCAATACGTCACCAGCATTCACCTTTAGTCGTTCCGGTGGCTTGCCGTTGACACAATCTTCCCTCTATGGAAGTTATCTCCACGTTGTTGTTCAGGTTACACGGGACTTGCATCCTGTTGTGTACTCTGACTGGCTCCTTCCGGGAACTGTGTCCGAGCTCGGGGTTGCCGACGTTACCCTAGACCAGTTCGAAGCCCTGGCACACGCCTCTGGAGGGTATCGTGACTTGACTCCCGCCTCGGGTCGAGATTATGCACAGCTCTTGTCCACATGCATGGTGTCGCTAGAATATCTGCTTATGGTGAGTCACATACACCTTTTTGACACTTTCTAAATGCTGATATGGCTGTATTGCAATTGCAGACCATCCCGACGTCATATAATGTCGTTCTGGAACTTGCATATCCGGCAGCAGGTACCATTGACCAACTCAGTTTGGGACGTCGGCTTCATTTGAATGCATTCGTCGATTCCGTCCTTCGCGCTATATACGGTGTCTCAGCAGCAGCTGCTATTGGGACAGAACCACGCCGTAAAGTTGCCTTTTTGTCGTTCTCGCCTGATGTTTGTGCTGCGCTCAATTGGAAACAACCAAACTGTGAGTCGTTTTAGGTTCCCTTTCTTGGCGGAAACAGTGCTAACGGCTCCCGGTTTTCTGTTTGCTTGCACCCCTCTCCCGTTCTTGCGTACGTACTCTATACTGCTTACTGTGCACCCCCCACCTGCAGACCCGGTGTTTTTCGCCTCGAGCTGCGGCAACGACACCTGTAGCGATAATGGCTTGTCAAACCCCACGAGCAAGACGGCTAGGGGGTCAGCTGGCGACGACCTGCGTACATGCAGTATCGGTGCAGCCGTCGAATTTGCAAAGTCAAATAATCTGCTAGGGGTCTTTATTGACGCCGAATTGTTGGTAAGTCGTCTAATCTAACCCTCTGGAACCTTTTGACGACATCGTACTGATTACACTTGCTTTAATCTCGTATCGCGTTGCATGTGCCGGTGTATGCGTGTGTTGTGTGCTTTCCCTCTTTTTTCCGACGACTGGTTCCTTCTTTCCCTTGTCTGAAGATCCGAGTCCCATCTGTCGTGGACGGGATTAGAAGCTCTGAGCTTATCGTTGGCGTACTGGGCAGCTCAGACAGGTTCTCACAGCTCAGTTCGGCCGATAGCGAAAGCCATGCCGTAGATGCTTATTTCGACAACGGGACGATGTCTTTCATTGATCGCTCAATGAGGGAGTTGTAGAGCGAGAGTGTGGGAGGGCTGGGACCGGGTGAGGGGCCAGATTGCTGGATGGAATCCATGGATTGCTTATTGAAATACGACGATGTGCTTATGATAGATACACTGAATGTTATACGAACGCTAATACTCTAGATGCATGAATGGAAAACTTGCCTTGCTGTAGATGCTTATTTCGACGACGCTCGATGAGGGGAAAGAGGCAAAGTAGGCTAAATTATGGGTGCGGGAAACCCGCCAGATTGCTGGAAACAAATGGACACTACTACTATGATACACAACCGACACTAATACACTATGCACTGGCTATGTTACAACATGATGGGATGAAGAATGCTTGGAAACTCGAGTTGCGGGCGGGCGGCACTGATGCGATGCTGATGCTGTCTGAATGATGGGATGAGATCGAATGCATGCAAATAAGTAGAGAAAAAAAATGCGACGAGCGAGACAGGAGTCGTGAGTGGAAAGAAATATAAAAAAAGGTATCTAAATAGAAGCGCGATACAATGCTGCATATGAACCGTTCTTAATCATAAGCTCGTCATGAGTGCCAAACTCGGAGATCGTCTGGAAAGAAGTCAGCGTTCGTAGAAGAGAAGATTGAAGAAAAAGCAAAGCTTACTCCGTTCTCCATCATAGCCACCTTATCCGCCCTACGAGCGGTGGACAAACGATGGGTAATATAAATGACCGTCTTGCGTCTATCCCCACTGGGCGTTTTCGAAATCTTGTTTATGGTGTCGAATATCTGATTCTGGGCGTGAGCGTCAAGGGAAGAAGTCTATGAACGACACGGGGCCAACCCGTCAGTAACCCGATTGCGTAGAACAATTGAAAAGCCACGGATAGCAAGTACGTACCGGCTCATCGAACACAAGCAAGTCCACTTCCGGTTCGTTGGCTCGCATGAATGCCCGTGCGAGTGCAATGCGTTGCCACTAAATGAAAAGATGGTGAGTAGAATGACGACATGGGATACCGTTTTCGAGCTTACCTCTCCGCCAGATAAGCCGTATCGCTGAGAAGAACTGCTGCTATCGTAACTCATAGAACCAGGATACGAGATAGACTCAAAGCCTGGAGTCTCGAGCAAAGTCTTGAGTCCATTCGGCAAGGACTCGACGAGCATATCAGCTTCGGCAAGATGAACAGCCGTCTCGATCGCAGGCTTGTACCGCATCTTGTCGACATTGCCTAAACCGACATTCTCCTTGACAGAAGCGTTGAATTTCGAAAATCCTTGGAACACGGCGCTGATGTGACGATGATATTCTGCAGGACTGTATTTGCGCACGTCAACACCGTTGATGTGCAACGTGCCCTTGTCGAAATCAATGATGCGAAGCAGCATCTTCGCAAGCGTGGATTTGCCTAATGGAAATCAAGAGGGATTAGGAAAGAGTTTAAAAGTGACGAGTGTGAAAGGGAGAGGGGGAGGCGGGGAGTGGGACTACGCACCAGATCCGTTGTACCCTACGATCGCCAGAGTCTCGCCGGCTTGTAGTGAAAATGTGACGTTACGCAATGCCGGGTCAGCACATCCAGGATAGGTATACGACAATCCCCTGTTTGATGAAGAGACACACGTGGTTGTCAGAAAAAGTCCAAGATGGCTCAAAAAGACTGAACGCACTTGACATCGATGCTAGCTCCGCCAGGCCGCGAAAGGTAGCGGGCAAGGTCTTCGTGTTTCGGCTGCATCCGGGGTTTCAACTTGATGCTAGCAGAGAAAGCGGACATGAGGAAAAGGCCTTGGAAGGCCATTTTCACAGTTGAAACGAGATTGCCAACTGCGAAGAGGGCACATTGAATGGAGGTGCGGTAGGCGGTTATGGCGCCAAGGGTCGTATTTGTTGTTTGCAGGATGAGAAGGAATGGGAGCTAAGGAGGGATTAGCTTCTGACGAAATTTCGAATGTAGACACGCACATTCTGGAGAGCGTACATGAGATCGGCAAGGTGGACATTCGAAGTTCGTGAAAGGGGCTGCTCAGAGGCAAGAACGACTTTGCGGGCCGAACTCCATTGACTCAATATCCAGTCGCCAAGACCAAAGAGCGAGACTTCAGGTCTGTGGGCGTCGCTGTAAGCCAGATTCCTCATTCGCTCTTGTTTCTCAGCTGCACGCGCTTCCTTGGCCGAAATAGGGTCGTCATATCCAGCTGAGGAAGGAGCGAACCGTGAAAGAAAAAATGGAAGAACGGCCGAGGCGATGGAAAACAGCAAGACTCCGAAACAGGATGCATCCCGGGTCAAAGTCAGGATGAGCCAAAGATGGGAGAGGATTTCGACAAGCAGAGAAAAGATGTTGATAAAGTCGAGGGGGGAGATGAAGCCGAAGCCTCCGCCGCTGAAGGAGCGGGCAAAGAGGTCGGACTCCTGGAGCAGATCGCGGACGAGGGGGTCTGCGAGGGTCGGGCCGTCGAGACGGACGCGATGCTCCATCTGCTTGTACTCGATGTAAAAGCGTGCAGAGCCGAGGACGATATTTTCATTGGTTGCGCTGTGTGACGTTGGTTCGAGTCGGACTTGCCGGAAGTAGTAAGTACTCACAGGAGACTGTCGAGAAAGCCTTCCACTACTCTTCTGAGGATTTCTGTCGATAACGGGTAAAGAAGACGGGACCATGTGAAGGCTCCTGATCCAATCAGGGACTGGAACTGGACAGGGCTGAGTTGGAAAAGCGAAAGGTGTGGGTTGGGCTGGACATACCTCGTCGATAATCAGGGCCTGGGGGATGTCAGAAAGCGAAATGAACGTCAGACGGATGGCGACATACCTGGGAATAACCTCGGACAGCGGGGAAGAGGCTCCTGACGATGTTCAGGGCGACCATGAGCGTTGCGCGGAGAGGGTGCAGACCCCAGAGCGTTTTAAACTGGAGGAGATAAATTTTCAGAAGCGATAGGACAATGGCGTCACACACCAGGTCGAATATGCACGTCTGGGAGATGTAGAGGGCGAGACGGGCGTTGGCGGGGGTGAGGGGCCGTGGTGCGCCGGGTACGAGGTAGGAGCCCTTCTGGGTGGGCATTTCGCGGGACTTGAGCCAGGCATCGTACACGGAGTCGGGTGCGGGGCGTTGGGGCTTTGAGGACGAGGAGGAGCGGGCTGGGAGGTGGAAGTCGGCGGGGAAGAGAGCGCGACGAGAGCCTTGAAGACGTGAACGCATTGTGGAACAGTCGGGGGCGGGGCTGGAGAGACGCATTGGGGAGGACTGGCTGGGCAGTGGCCATGGCTGTTGTCGCTGGAATTATATGAGATCCGCTGGCTGTTGGGCTGCGAGCGGATTTGGGAAGAGCGACCCGACACAACGACCGCCCCTCCTGCCCGATCCAGCCTTATCTCCGGCCGGAAGAGGGCCCGGGCCACTTTTTTTTGGCGCCTTTTGTTGCCTGTTTTGCTCTGCCTGCCATGTCTTCCCAAATCGACGGTGCTTCCAGCGTCGCCCTCCTTGAAGACTCTCTCACCCGTCTCCAGACCGGCCCAGTTGACTACACACCCCGTCGCCCGCCCTCCAGGGACGGCTATGGCTTTCGCAAGTCCGGCGTATCCACCCCCCTCAAGCAGGAGCAGCCCCCCATCCCAGAGCTCGTCCCAGATCCAAACGGCCTCGGATGGCCAGGTAACGCATTCAATCTCTCCTCTGCCCCACACACGCTCACCCCCTCCAGCAAAGTCCACAGTCTCCCGTCTCAACGCAACCCCGGAGGAAAAGGCGGAAAGGGAGAAGAAGATGGCAATCGCAGTCCGCACCATCCTCGACTGCATCGGCGAAGATCCGGATCGCGAGGGCCTCCTTCACACGCCGGAGCGCTACGTGCAGGCTCTCATGTTCATGACCAAGGGCTACGAGGAGCGTCTCGTCGGTGTGTATCCCCATCGCTTCTCCGGCCAGGAACACGCCAATTAAGCTCCCACTACAGATGTCATCAACGATGCCGTCTTCTCTGAAGACCACGACGAAATGGTTCTCGTGAGAGACATCGAGTTTTCCAGTCTCTGCGAACACCATCTCGTTCCATTCACGGGAAAGGTATGTCAAAATTTTCACCACTTTCCATTTCTGACCACCTCTTTACTCGATTCAGGTCGCAATCGGTTACATTCCCAACAAACTCGTGCTCGGTCTCTCCAAACTCGCAAGAATCGCTGAAACCTTTAGTCGCAGACTCCAGGTCCAAGAGCGTCTCACAAAACAAATAGCTATCGCCGTACAAGAGGCCATTAAACCTCGCGGCGTAGCCGTGGTCATGGAGGCTACGTCAGTTCCAGCCCTTGTCCGAGTTCACACAAAACACTTACTGATTCATATCCCAGGCACATGTGCATGACAATGCGTGGTGTCCAGAAACCCGGCTCAACGACAGTGACGTCGTGCATGCTGGGCTGTTTCCGCACTCAGCAGAAAACACGCGAAGAGTTCCTCACACTAATCAAGGGAAAATAGATTATATACCTCCGCATCTAATCATCAATGTATCACTAAAACCACGATTCATCTCGTCCATCATCAAAAATAGGTACACTCAACGCATGTACTCTATAGATACAACAAAGCTGTATGTACGTATAAATGTATCACTAGTTCATTCTCGGTCATGTCTCCTCTGTCCCTTGCTGTCGCCACCAGTGTGCTGGTCCATGATTTTTCTCAAAGCTGCCCCCTGCCCGGTATACCGATGACGGTTAATCTTCGGCCGCTTCAAAGGTTGATTAGCAACCTCGGCACTCGAAGGTCCTGCAGCTGCACTATCGACCTCCTTCTCCCGCTCTGCAAAGAGGTTAGCAACCGTGGCCACTATGCTCCGAGGCACGAGTCTTCAAATCCGCGCCAAAATATTTCCACTTACCAGACACGGTCCTCTTCCGACTCCCATCTCTGTCTTCATTAATTTCTTGGCTACTATTTTGCTGACTCTGTCTCGAGTCAGGCCCAAATCCAGAGCGTCCACCCGCTGGAGGAAGCGGTCCCGAAGTGGAAAGTGTGCTAGGGCTGTTCGCCACCCCACCTGCCAAATATCACCGTTGAGTCGGGAATAATAGGACCAAAACTTTAGGTTCTTACCTTCCTTATTCTCACTGATTCGAGATCTGAGACTTCCTCCAGGCCCTCCTCCACCTCCACCCGAATGTTGGGGCCTTGAGCCACTTCGGCCAGCACTACTAGCAGCATTGTTGTCCCCAGACGTACTCTCCTGGTGCTGCCTCATGACAGCAATCCTCCTCGCATCTATCCCCATCGCCCTTGGAGCAAGGGGTGCTCCAGGCGGTCGAATCTTGGCCCCAGATAACAAATGCGGCGCCGATTCCTTAGGAGTAGGGGCATTTAGTGTGGGCACAGAAGCTGATGATGTGCTTTCCAGAACTGCGGGTCGTTGGTTCTGGCTCTGGCTTTGAGTTTCGCTGCTGCGACTTTGGCCGCTCCCTTCTCCAGAACGTTGGCTCTCGCTCCCTCGTTGACCATCACGATGCCCATCGCGTTTGTCCCCGGACTAGATAAGTATTAGCCGGCCCTCTTGTCTTTCCGAGCACACTAAATTCCATACCTTTTCAATTGAAGAACCACGGCTATCATTCTTCCTCTCACTAGGCTCTTTGCGACGTCGGTCAGAGTCTCGTCCACCCGAATCTTTATCAGCAGGTCGCCTCCCGCGGTCATCCCTATGACTCTCTTTCCGCGAGCTTCGCTTGGACGCTCGATCCGACTGTGAAGAGAATCGACGTCATCAGTAACAGGGTCGGAACTAGACGAAAATCACTCAAAGTACTCACATCGTCATCGGCGCCACGCCTTCGCTTCCCAAGACCGTCGTCGGCGCCTTGACGTCTAGACGACATCTCGGGCCGACTAGGTAGCCCATCCAGGGATGCACTGGCATTGCCACCCCCACTACCACGCCCACTGCCGCCCTCCTTCCTACTATCCCTGTCTCTATCCCGGTCCTTCTCATCTCGTCGATGCCGATCGCGATCCCGGTCTCGGTCTCTATCCCTCTCTCCCCTATCTCTGTGACTATCTCTATCGCGCTCCCGATCTCTGTGATCCCTGTCCCGCTCCCTATCCCGCTCTCTGTCTCCATGTCGGTCACGTCCACGATCCGCATCTCGGTCTCGGTCTCTCTCCGATCCCCGTTCCCGATTGGCTCGTTCACGTGTATGCGTGAGGCTGTCTCTCCTGCTCGCACTAACACTACCTGAAGAAGGCCCTTCCCTGCTAGACGACTCCCCACCACCTCCCCTTCCTCTCTCACGGCCCGACTCCTTCCTGTCCCCACCTTCCACCATCCTGTCAGACCGCATCCTTCCACTACTGCCTCGACTATCCACACTATGCTCTCTCGTGGGTGGGTTGCTCCCTGCTGGAGAAGGCGATCGGACCCGCGGTGAAGGCGCCCCAGAACCACCTCCACTTCCACTTCCACCTCCGTTCAGTTGACTCCTCAGATTCTCGACCTTGTCACCACGATTATGCTGGATACTCTGCCTCGCAGTCTCCCTGAGCTCCTGTGCAGACGGTGTCTGGCTCGGATTCGTAGGAGGCGGCATCCCACCACCACTCGGAAGCTCATCCCGTCGACCCTTGTTACTAGCCTCGTCAATCCGCCTCTGAATAGCTGGTTCAAGAATCTCCTTGAGTGGGTTGTTGGGCAGTCCGTGGACAGGCTGTGACCGACCGTCACGAGAGTCGTACCGATTTGTCGACGAAGAGTCTGCTTCTCCGCGTCGAAGTTCTCCGGATCGAGAAGACGAAATCATGACAGGTATAGGGTGGGCTTCAGAAGAGGGTGCAGGGGTAGGAGTAGGTTCCGCGGGCGGTCGAGGCGAATCAGTATGGCGATTGTCAGGGCGAACTCGTTTGACCACCTCTGGCCTTGGGATGCTAAAGAGAAGAAAAATCTGATCAATTCATGGCCCGGCGCTGGGACGGATATAACCATACCTATCCATCGCTTGTTTCGCTGACTGCGAAGTGCTCGACCTAGGTCCCGGTGCGGGGGTGACTGTTTGAGCTCGAGGCCCGGAAGGAGCAGAAGGTGGTAAGGGCGTGCCGCGACGAGACTCTTCGGATACGGCTGACTGCGTGCTCGGAGGTTGGCTTCCACGAGGCTTTTCAGGCGCAGGACTGCCTGTCGCGCTTGGTGCCAGGGATGCACCGTTCACCTGAGGCAGACGTAAGTGGGGTAAAACACGATAACAGCTGCGAAAGCTTACCTTGATAGCAGGCTTATTTGGTACAGCCCACAGGTGCTCGCGTTTCTTCAAACCGGCAGCATAACTGTAAATGCAATGTAAGAAACTAGGCCAAGTTTGGCGAAATAGATGAGACGTACGCTCGAGCCAGAATCTTCAAGTCCGATCGATCTTCTGTTTCAACGAGCTTGTCGATGACGGACTCGATTTCGGCCCCAACAGTCATGACATCCGCAAGCGGGAAGACAGGTAGGATCTCCTTGAGGACGATAATGGCGTTGTATACGTGCATGAACTCCCCGGTTTGAATGCAATCCGTAAAGCACTGCGTACAGATGAGCGATCGATCATGTGGGAGCTATTTGCAAAAAAAACGGACCTTGGCGATCTTGCGATGCCACTTCCTGAGTACTTGCTGGAAGTTCGGCCAGGTAAGAATAGTGTCGGGAGCAGGAGCCTTGGTCGTCAACGCCCGCTGAAGTCCAGGAAGATACACTGTTTTACCAGCAACCTTGACGCGGTTATCTTGAGTGTACGCCTGCTCATCGGTATGCCATTTATGCAAGTCGGACAAGATACCCAGCAAGAACCGGCCGTAATTGCGGGCTTCATAGTCGGTGCAGGAGAATATCACAACCTTGACATGATCCCCGAGCAATTTGTCGTAGCACATGAGGGTATGGAAGCCGGGTGTTCCTTGCAAATGCATGACTCTGATGAACTGAGCGCAAAAATCCGCGTCCATTGGCGACAACAAGCATCGTGGTTGGATGCAGTGCTCGATGAAGGCGTTAATCAAGATGGCCGACTTGGGGGCTAGTATTTCGCGAATGAGAACTTGAAGCTGGAGATAGTGCGTTGAACGTACAGTGCGAGAACCAAGCTTGCTTTTCCTTTGCCAGTCGTTTGATCGTGAATTGGCGAGAAATCGTTTGCTCCCTGAACTCTTGAGAAAGGAGAGTGATGAAGCTGTTGTAACGATCTCGACGAGCTCTATGCTGTATCGCGGTAGCGCGCTTCGCTCGATCGGCGGAGCGATCTGCCAGGGTATACTTGTGGTCCTCTTCCCGACTCGCAGTGCGCAAAGCGTTGCTTTCATCTTCGTACCGTTTGGGTGGAGCCAAATCGTATGTTGACAGTTGCCAGAAGGTGAGGTAGAAACCAGGTCTAGAACTGTGTTAGCAAACGTACAATTAGAACATACGATATGAATTTACCCCACAACATCTGCAGCGTTTCCTGGTGCAACTTTGCGAATTGCATCAAACAGCTCTTCGAGCTCTGGAACCCACGGACTTTCCGGAGCAGGGTTCGCTTCAGCGCTGGAGTCGACTTCCATAGGTGAGGGCTCGGTTGAAGCCTCTGCAGGGGGGACCGGTGTAGATTCTGTGTTGCCCGGTGTGCCAACAGCGGGAGATGCAACGCGAGACACGGTTGCGCTAGGCTCCCTCTTGGCGGTCAAGGCTGCCTTCAAGCGCTTTTCGGCCTCTTCGTTAGCAAGCCGCTCTTGGGCATCCAGTTCCACCGCCTTTTTCTACAGAGACTAGTGTCAAAACAGAGCTTTGTTGAAAGAGTAGAAATGTGACGGACCACCAGTTTGCTGTGTAGGACAGGACGAATAATCTGCATGCAGATGGGTGCGCCAATGCCATACTTCTCCGCCAAATCTTCTAAAGGCGGCAGAACTTTGTTGGCGTAATCCTCCGGCGGTATGACAGTGGGCGATGTGAGGAGGTCGAGATATTGCAGCAAAACACCATGCGTCTACAGAAAATGAGTAAACCGACCTCCGAGAAAAGGCAAAAACAGACGAACCGCGTCGAACAGGCCGGCCAGCGATTTCAGAGGTGCGTCGGGAACGTTGAAAACGCAAGCTTGTCGCTGCTGCGCCACTTGCACGAGAAGGGGCAGAGCGAGGGAAGAGTCCACAAGTGCCCGGCCCAAGCGATATGGACCTCGCAGATTGATATCGCTCGGATCCGCCTGTGCACCTCTAGTCTCTGCCGCAATGGCTTGGATGCGAAGTGTAGGTCCTCCGGCCATCGCCAAAACTTGGGCATCCGACAAGGTCGGCAAAGGCTCAATGCCAGCCATCTTCCAAATCAGCTCTCGCAAGACCGTGATTTCGGATGTCTGCCCACTGTACAGCTGATGCACAACGTATTTGAGGACCGGGGTCAAGTCGGCGCTGTAGCGACGGAACAGCATGCCAGTAAAGGATGCCAGGCCTGAGGGAACGTTGAGCCAGGGATCCTGATCGATGGAGTGAAATACGAACTTTGTAGCCAATCCGAGATGTTGACGCCGTCGTCCTTGACACGAGCTTTACGAGGGTTCGCCAGAGCGTCGAGTATGACGAACACAAGTACATCGAAGCCCATGGTAGTGACGTATTTGAGAGCTTGGACAACAACAGCAGCCAAGTTGTCGTAGGCCATAACTTGGTTCACAGCGTTGGAGAAGAAGATGCAAGGATTGCTATGGGCAAGCTTGCCGACAGCGCCAGAAAGCGAGTCGATGGTATTGAGAGAAAGTCGCCGCAAGATATCCTTCGATTCCCTATCAGCCTGTACTTCGCGTACTTTGAGCTCGGGATGCGACTTGTACATGCTTTTCCATTCCCCGTAGAGCTGCCAGCGAACAGTAGTTTCATACGTGCGTATGACATTCCACACTTCGACGGTACAGACCGCATTTCCGCGAATAAGAGGCAAGGCTGGGAGAAGGTATAAGCGCAGAACCTTGAACCAGAACAACCGGATGGGGTTCTGGGGGTCGGGGTCCCCAAGGACCTTCTTGGTTTCAGGGTCGATTGGTACCGTTGAACCGAGATGGAGTCGCCCAAGCCGCGCAAGCTTGGTAATGAAGATGGGATCGCGGGAGACGTGAGGGCCAATGAACCTCATCAAAGGCTCGATGACCGACTCAATATCTTCCAAGCTGGTCAAAACTGGCACCTGGTCGGCCCAATGGGGGTAGAAAAACACGAAATCGATACTTGAAGTGCCAGGAGGTGCTGGGGCGTTCAAGGTCAATGTTGGTTTCCGCGGTCCTGGCTGAACAACGCCTGCCGTGCCAAATCGCGCACGAGGTTGGGTGAACCCTGATGTGCGTTCTTTCGCAAGACTTGCTTCGTATAACGGGGATATCGAGAATTTCAACATTTGGATGATAAGATCTGCGAGCTCTGGGTGAGCATTCACGAGCCAAGGGAATTTGGTGAGGATGGATAGGGCAGGACGAATTGCCCCTACTGCGAGGAGGGCCTTCAGTAAACCGGTTTTTTGGCATGGTTCCTTCAAGTCAGGTTTTTTGGCTTCTTGGGGTGCCGGTGCTTTAGCCTTGGATTGAGATTGGGTGGACTCTAACGGTGCCGCCATAGCCAAGAGCGTCATTTTGGCACCCGAAATTCTGGCTTGAACATTTGCTTGATACTCTTTCTGCTCAGCATCCATCTCGTTGTCAGGAAGTGAAAGCTAAGATACCAATGTCATTGAAATCCTTGACCATCCGAGAAAGCACTTACATGTGGATATATGTCCTCAAGTTCAATGAAGCCTTCACGGATCAGAAGAGCGGTGGTAAGATACAAACTTCTTGGGGTGGGCTCGTTGCATCCAATGCCCTAGTTAAAGTGAGCGCGCTGTCCACCCTGGAAGACAACGTTACATACCTGGTAATACCCAAACTTGAAGCCAAGAACTTGAGCGAGGACACGCGAGCCGTCTCGATTTTTACCATCAGCCAGAACCTGCGACTTTTCTTTGGAGGCGAGGACTTCATCGAGACTCATGCCGTGATATGACATCGGTTTCTGGTCCACGTTCATGACATCGTTTTCACTTTGTGAAGGTGGCCGTCGATGTACTGCCCATGGAGAGCAGGATAGCAGCGCCAGGAAGAAGCTGTAATGGGTCGCAAGGTGGGTGGAAAGAATGTCGAGGATGATATCCAGCGCTCTGTTGGGATCCAAATCAAAGTAACCGATGAGGCTAATGACCTTCTCCCAAACAGGTCGAGCGCGATTTTCAATAACAGCTGGAGGCTCTGTGGGTAGTCCGGTTTGCGGTGAATGGGGCGGCCCAAGACTGCTGGTGATTTCCGTCGTAAGCTTGCTGTAACCTTCGGACTGTTCTCGAAGTAAGTTGAACTTGTTCTGCTTGTAGCTAGAACCAAAACAAGATAAGGCACGAAACTTTGAATAGACGAGCGACGACGTACAAGAGACCGGTTCTGACGCGGATTTCTTTCTTGTCGAAGAGAGTCTTCTCGGGAATGAGCCCCACGTTGACCAATATAGCTGAGTCTAGTCTTTCTCGACACGAAGTTGGACTGATTACACCGCATTCCTGAAGACACTTGAGTCGTGAAGAGAAAGAAGCCAGGTACAGGGTCACGTACGAGCAGCTTTTTCACCAACACCTGCAGTTTCTCTTTATCACCCTCGGCGGCCTGCTTTGCCTTCTTGATTGTGGAAAGCTGGGAGACAATTGCCGATGACGAAGAAGACTGGTCCAAGTCCGAGATTGCGGAGAGACTGGTCCGAGCATCGACAAGAATTTCGTCTAGTTGCGCGTCAACGGTCCATATTATGTCGACAAGATGTTCACCGAAGGCGGTGGAAGGGCCTGAAGATGAGGAAGGGATGTCGTTCAAGACGCGGCGCACGAAGTCGACAAATGTTTGAACGGAAAGACTGTGTTGCGGCGACCAAACGGTGAGGACAGATGAAAGAAGAGTATGGTATCCTGTCGTCAGAGTGTTGAGGCATTCTGGTTCCATATGGTGGATGTGGGCATTTCTGAGAGACTGCAGGCTGCGATGCAAGAAAGAGTTAGGGTGCAGAAAGAGAGGATGTGACACCTGGCTCACCACCGGTCTTCTCCTTCTCCAGACCAAGTAGAGATACAGGTCCTGATATGGGCCACTGTATCCATGGAGAATTGAAAACGACCGTCAGCTAAACGGCTGACGGGCAGGGGATAAAGGAACGAGTAGAGTGGTGCCAACCGTATGGTAAGCCTGAGGCGGAGACCGTGGCGCCTTTGTTTGGCTATGCCGTGGGAAACACACACCGACCTCTACATTGAACAGCAACCAGCCTTGGCCTTGATGCCACTACATACTTACCCCTCCCCATTCCCTCGCCTAGACAGTACCTGGATGAGCTCTGAATGGCCCCCTTAGCCACGCACGTTGCCCGGGAGATATTGGTGGCTTCGAGAGTCTTCGGTCTGAGGAGCTTTATGGCCGGGATGCGCCCCCGATAATGCGTCGTCGTATGGCAATCATTCTTCGATCTCCAAGGCCTTCCACCGAGTTATCTTTCCACACGCGCAGTTAGGTCACTGTCTGGAAAGTCTCCTGTCGTCGGAGTGGTGGGATGCTATATTTACAGCGCTGCACACTCTTGCATCTCCTTGGCTGTCCTTGTGGGCGGGTGGTCGCACGACGCTTCTCCCACGGGATGATCTGCACGCTGGCTTCGTATCCACATTTTTCCGTGACGGCTGAAAGTACATCGAAAATCGAAGCGGGCACTATTGACAATATCAGGTCTTGGCCCCATGTGAATCCAGACATATTCTGGGTATAAACATCTCGAAGCCTCTCTTCGCACACCTTGGTGCATCTTGCCTCCGCCGCATTCCATGGTTGCCTCGTTCGGTGTCGCAAAACTCATTTCTCTGGCAGCCATCCTTGCTCCTCTGCCAGGGGGTTTCTCCAACATCACAATATCGCGCGTCAAGGACAATCTCCTCGACATTGCCAAAGCCAGGTATCACCAATGCCATCATTACTCCTGCACCCATAGCTGAGAGCTTGAATCACAGCTGGGAGTTGGGCACTGCTGCACAAGCTTTGACCGAGGTGTATACTCCCGGCCTCTCTGTCTTCAATGCAACTGCCTTCCCACCACCCACTCGCCTAAACAGCTCATGGACCCCAACTGACGTATTCGCGATCGTGAATAGGTTTGTCATTTCCTCTGGCCCCAGTTAAATGCCTATCTGACAAGACAACCCAAGAACCCTGCGGAATAAGCCCTCACATTCGAAGGCTCTTTTTGCGAATCAAGGATCAGCTGCGGACCCAGCCAGTGAGTATTCCACGGGACTATGTCGGAGGAAGCTCGAAATTTATGACGCGCTATCAGGTCTTGGAACGGCTGTTCTGCTCGCTAACTGGACTCGTGCGGACAAGAGGGACTTCAGCTACAACAATGCAGCGCTAAGTCAACTCCAGCATTTGCTCGAAGAAACACCAAGAACAAGGAGCGGGGCAATCTCACACAGAGCTAACGAAGTCCAATTATGGTGAGTGGTCTACCAGTTATAGAAGGTTTTCATTTAACAGCCCCCCAGGTCCGACTTCGTGTATATGGTGCCTCCTTTCATCGCCTATTATGGAGCTTTGCAGAACGACAGAAAACTCCTTCAAGAGGCCTATGACCAATGCAGATTATACCGAGCAGCCCTCCGCGATTCGCCCGGACTCTGGAGGCACATTGACCTGGGATCGTTCACCGATGATACGCACTGGGCGACAGGTGAGTTTCCACCCGACGAAGATTCGGTCGTCATGGCTAAACACTATCGATAGGCAATGCCTGGGCTGCCGGTGGAATGCTTCGCGTTCTAACTACTCTTAATCACTCGTCACTTGGGACCGAATTCAGGTCTCATCAACGTAACCTCACAGAATGGATCGACGAAATATTGGTTGCCTCCTGGAGTCACCAAGTAAAGTTTTTCATCTTCTCGAATTGTGCTGGATACTCAAACTGGACTCATTTTATCAGGGACGAAACGGCACTCTCTTCAATGTTATCGACGACCCACAAACTTTCGGGGATACAGCATCGACAGCCCTCCTCGCTGCAGTAACATACCGTTTAGCGACCATAACCCATGACTTCAAATCTATTCCTGCCGCAAATCGTGCTCTGGTATTGATACAAGATAGTATCAACGCCAACGGTTGGCTAGAGAACACCGTGGACCCGATCAAATTCCATGCCCTGAATCCCAAAGGCACCTACAGTCCAGAGGGTCAGGCGTTTGTCCTTTTGCTCTATGCAGGTTGGAGGGCTTTCACGGACTTTGTTCGTAGTGGTGCTGTCAATTTTGAGCTCGTTCAAGTTTGAAAAATCACGCTGACCAGTATTCTGGAAAGCCTTGTACTTTTAGCTCTTTCCAATCATTATTGCCGTCATGATAAACAGGCCTTTCAATTAGTCCGGGGTAATCATCGCGTTTTGATTCCGTCAATACAGCCGGCACGAGGCGAGTAACCTATCAATCAATTCCAGGAAGCACATCCAGTCCGACTACGGTAGCTTCCAACACCGGTTTCCAACTTTCTTCCACCTACCTAAGTCTCAGTGCCAAGCCTGCGTATGTTCTCGTCGTCTCGAGCCCAGAATTTGACGGCTAACGCCTCATCTCAGTTCACACTCTTTTCTGCAGGTGACATCACTCTCTTTTGCTACCTATGTCGGGGCATGTCCATATTCAGGATGCACCTCTCGTAAAAGAGCCTCTTGGGATCCACGTTTTGGATGTGGAAGCCGGCTTGGACGCTGAACAAAACGGCCACCCTCGAGAAACCACCGGCCTTTCGACGTTCTCAATCACTAGTCCAAACCCACAAGCGCCCGTCCCCTCTGCCACATTAGAACACGGGCCTTCTCTGAAGAGGCGAATCAGTCGCATTAGCCGCAACAGCGTGCTCATAGGGGCCGAGGAGTCTGTCTCTAAGTTCTGGGACCGCTTCTCGAGGAGAGGTAAGGAGAACGTTGGAGTGTTGGAGAGTCTTCGTGCGATCGCGTTGTCCTCGTGTACGTCAATCTTGCAGCACTGTATTGAATGATGGAGATCGAGCTCACGCCCTCTTTCCGTAGGGCTCAACGTTTTCCTCGTCTTCGTGCCCATCGCATGGGTATCCCACTTCCTTCATTGGCCGTCGAGGATAACCTTTGGGCGTACGTATCTTCACCCGCTCCAATCACGGTGCGATAACATTTCCTTCAGTATCTTTCCTGGCCATCATCCCGTTGGAAGGATTGACGGAATGGGGTGGGGACCAGATGGCCTTGTACCTCGGAAAAGACTTTGGTGATCTTCTGATCGTTACCTGTCACAAGTACGCATATCCAACACGAGTCCTATGAGGTTTGAGTGCTGATATATTCCCTTTCAGTGCTGTAGAGGCGACGCTAGCCATAATTCTATTGCTCCACTGCGAGTAAGATGTCTACCGCTAATCGGCTCGTTGTTATCACTGACAAACTTGGGCCAGAATCTCACTCCTGAAGGCGACTATCATAGGTACGTCCGTTGTCAGCGGTCAACAGAGAGGCGAAGAGCTAAGTTAAATCTTACAGGTGTGGTCATCTTGCATCTTCTGCTAGTTCCAGGGGCGGCTTTCATTACCGGTGGGGCACGCGTCCTCCACCAGGACCTACACCCCCACTTGACGGACCTCAATCACTCTCTATTGGCCCTCGGGTACGTTCCCGTGCCATCCAGCTCAGGTCTGGAGCTGACTCCGTTTCAGTGTATTGAGCCTCATGCTCCCCGCCGCATTCTTCGCTGCATTACGCGGTAACCTCGATGCCGAGAGAACCTTAGAGGCTAACAGCGTAATCATAAACGACGTCTTCAGGGGACACCTGTTGAAAATGAGCCGAGGCATAGCAATCTTATTGCTTATCATGCAAGTCATCTCCGAATCGCGCTCTGGTCGGCCCAGTTAAAGATACTGACTTGACTATAGCTACATTTGCTCTCGGCTCTACCTGCACCACCCACCAGGAGATGGGGAACAGGCGCTTAACTACCTGCCCACTGCCCCTGAGGTTTTGAGAGAGAAGGAAAGACAATTGCAAGCACAAAATCCAAGCGCTAATCAATATGTCGTCCTTGCGATGCTGGTGGTCGTCATTGGTATCATGGCTGCGACAGCAGAGTGGGTGAGTGGCGTTCAGGAATGTTGGCCGACAAACGACTTACATTTAAAAATCTTCAGCTGGTCAAATCCCTCTCATTCGCAAGAGAGCATCCGGATCTACAAGTAGAGTATGTTTCGCCGGGGCGTTTCTGACCCTTATATCAAGTTCACCTGCCCTTCTTGACAGATGGTTTGGCCTGATTCTTCTTCCGCTTGTATCCTATGCTGCAGACGGCGTTGTGGCAATTGTTTACTTCGTTCGACGCTTGCTACGACATTTCTTCAAGGAGCCAGCGCCTGTCAATACCTTGGCTAAAGGAAGAGCTATCGATCTCAGTATTCAATTCCTCCTGTTCTGGATGCCATTCTTCGTCCTGTTAGCATGGTGGACTGGGAGGCCGTTGACGCTACTCTTCGGTAAGCATTCTCCTCATCCAAAGATCCCGACTCGGGGTGACACCGTAATCTCTAGACTTCTTCGAAGTCGCCATCGTGATTGGGGCATGCTTCATCGTCAACTATGTGACGGCAGATGCGAAGACGAACTGGGCTGAAGGTGCGACAATGGTATCATTCTATGTCATGATCGTGAGACACCCTTTTAATCTCGAGAAGGTTGTTGTACTCATCTTGGCATGTAGGCGGTGTGCGCGTGGTATTATCCTGGACAGCCCGAGAACTTCATATTGTCACAATGTGGTAGCGTCGAAGATTCACTTGTAGCTTTCATGAATGGAGAAGCGGTAGGGGTAGAACATCACTGAGGCACGGGGGTGATGAGCAACTGTGGTATATTTGCTGTAATTTAAGTCAGTACATCTGCTACTTTCTACGTCAAAAGTAATTTATTCCAGTGGGGCTAGCAGCTTCCCGGAGACGGTTCGCCCGAGATTCTCGACATGGTCGTGAACAAGAGAGGTAACCAGTATTCTAGCATCTTCGGTCGTCTTCTTGAGGGAGATCGCGTCTTTAAGCTGTTCGGGCGGTACAGGGTCGCCGAAAGTGACGCTCAAACGAGTGCCTGGACGAGGAAAATACTTTTGAGGAAACGGCCGACCTTCAGGCATCAAACGTTCATATCCAGTTAGCCACATGGGTATGACGACAGGGAGATTGGGCGAGCTTTCCATGAGGATGCGACCGCTGAGGCTGGAGTCAGAAACAGAGAAGTGGCGTGAATTAGGGTACTTACACGCCCCATTTAAACCGAGGTAACCGAGCAAGACCGTGAGCGTCTATTGGGTAAGTAGCAGGCTGGTTAATCTTGCCTTCGCCAAAAAGGTGCACCTGGGCATAAGAAAGAGTCAACTAGATCCGTGAGGCTGAGGGAAGAAGCATTTGTACCCATCCCCCGTCATCTAGTTTATGGATTGCGGAGTCGACTGCTTTTTGATATATCCCCTTTCCGCGAAAGGTCTCTAGGGTTTGTCCGAGGCGAAAGAAGGTCGAAAACAGACTGACCGCCGCGGAGACACACAATCTCGTCAGACATCCGGGGCAGACAAGGATTTGATAGCGGGCCTCACGGATTGGTGAATATGATATCAGAGGCCCCCAGGGCCCACCGCGTTGTACGCGAGTCAAAGTAGAACCTTGCAGGGAGGATTCCCCAAGTCAAAGGATCATCCAAGCTGGATACGGTGTGAATACACATAGTGACAAAGTGAGACGATACGGACGTTGATATATGATTGGACACTGGGAGTGTGATGGAGATGTGAGAAGGTAAAATGCAGGACCCAGTCATGGCGAGAACCTACCGGTTACGACAGGTGTTCCATTTCGACCAGCCCCTTCTAGGGCGTCGACCAGGGTATTTAAGCCATGGACCTGGACATCGCAGAAGCCCAGCTTGAAGAAAGCTTTGCAGGTGAGTCCGACGCTGGCAACGGTGACGGTCGACAGGAGCCCAGCCATCGTCGTGGGGAGCCAGCAAGGGCAGCTCGGCAAGTCCCGCGAATCAAAAATCAGACATCACGCAATTTTGTAATCCGACTCTAGGGATTTATATTGTTTGTCGCGCATTCCCCAACGAAATCCAACGTTCGATTTCTCCCAGCGTTGCCCATCCCCCTCACCACCGACCTCCATTTCCCCGCAATTCTGGAGGTTTCGTGTCGCAGCGCCGTCTGCGCCTGAGCGACAATGTTCGCTGTCCTCTTTCTGAGCTCTCTCGCCGCCCTCCTCTTCGTCTACGTATGCCTGCCAGCTATCTGGCTCGCGATAATGGCGGGCGACGACGCTCTCGACGCTCATGAGGCTGGGTCCCTGCTGGTTGCTTCCCGTATGTTTCTCTCTGGTCAGTGCTGTGGTGGCAGAAGCTCAACTTGGGCCTCGCGCTTAGGAAACCCGTTCCGCGAGAGCGGCCCGCCAGCAAATATGGCGAAACTCATCCTGTTGAGACAGAAGGTAGGCCTATTCACGTCCAACCCGCGAGCTCTCCCCTGAGTGCAGTCTCTGTAGATCCAAACGAGCAACCGACGGCGGCGGAGCTCCTCACATTCACGCCAGGTGTCACGATCATGCAGTATTCCACAGTCACGACCAAAAACGTCTTGGATGCGCTTTGGACGACCCTTCTCCGCCCAGCAATACCACTGACGCCATTTCGCCTCCCGTACCTTATGACTTCTTACTACATATTGGGTGTGATTTATTACTGTGATACCCCGCTGTGAATCCATGGATCCTTTGTACTCTTAGCGTCGCTTCGCTGCGCCTTCACGCTTTCGCCATTCACACCATTTCCATTTCACGAACAGGAAGATAGATTAACTTGTAAGATTACTAGTACACACAACATTCGATAACATCTATTACTACATTGTCCCAAGGAAACCGTTCTGAAAGCGTTCAACTGGTGTCAGTAAAGCGCGAAGATTTGTCAAGCTTGGAGATAAGGACGCTCGCGCCCTTCTTGATTCCTCCAGCTTTGACCTTGTCCGTAGTCGGGGGCGCGCCTTTAGGAACTTGTCGCAACGAGCCACCGCCGGTCTTCGCTCGAGCAAGTCCGGTCACAGCTGCAGCGCCCACAGACCGGGCAGTCGCGGTGTTGCGGTTGCGGCTTTCCCGCTTCGCCCATGACTGTTGCTGATGACGCCCATCACCTCTCTTGTTGGGGATCAGATTACCATCCTGGTGACGAATGTCAGCGCTAAACCCGTTTGTGGGAGTGCCGTCACTCACTTCAAAACCGTCATCGAAAGCAGATGGGTCTAGGCCTCTTTGAGGTCGATTCGCTTTCCTAGTTTGCACGGTCTTCACTGTCTTCACTAGAGGCCTGCTATCCTCCTCGTCCTCATTATCTATCCAAGTAGTGTCATGGTAATCCACGCCATCTTCCTCCTGCCAAGCAATCAGCCAATAGAGAGGGGGCGAAATCATCACAAAACTTACGGCAAGGTTGTGGGTTGCTCTGCGCTCTTTCAAGATGCGTTGGATCTCGGAGACATCTAGAGATTTGGGCTGGGTTTCGTCATCTTCATCTCCCATCTCTTCGTCCTCGTCATCTTCCTCCTCTCCGGCATGAGGAACGGTTAACTGATCAAGGACAGACTGCGTATGGTCTACTGCAAGGTGGCCGAAGTCATTGTCATCATCAAACAATGTTGCTTTGTAGGTTTCGGCAAACGATTTCGTCTGAGGATTGTGTTCTGGACGAGCAACTTTAGTCGTATACCGATATCGAGAGCAATCGACTATTAACCCACCAAGAGCTTCGACATCTTCTCGTTTCTTTTGTTGTCTCCGCATCTTTCGCTGAAGTCGTGCAAGGTCGCCGTTCTCGCCCTCGTCATCACTCTCGTCGCTCAGGAAGTCTCCATGCTTCTTTCTGACACGCCTTTCACCTTTGACGATAGCCTGCGCTTCCTCTTCAATCTTTTTATCGGTCATAGCTTCATCTTCCCTGTTGAGAATTGTCAGCTTGCATTACCGTTGGCAGCCAGTCTACAGACACTTACTTGTACTTCTCCCAAACGAGACGCTTCGCCAACGTTTCCTCGTCCATATCTTGATCGTCCACCAAGGTCTCGAGGTTCCGGTCCATGTCCTCTCCCCCTTCTTCCTCATCATCGTCTGCCTTCTTCTTGGCACCCCAGAATCCACCCTCGTCATCGGACTCCTCAGCTTGGTCGACTACAAAATCGCCTGCTTCCAACTTCCTTCGTTTATACCGCTCTGGCTGTTGCGCACCAGTCCGTAGGAGATCGAACGCGTTCTTCTTTGGTTGAAGCGAGGCAGAGGCGCGGTCAGAAGGTGACACGCTGCGTTTTCTAAGCCGTTTCAGCCGACCAACGACAGGGGATTCGCCCTGGGTGGGATCTGTCAGTGAAAGCGTGGCCAATGGAGACCTTTGAGTGCTTCTGTCATCCAGTGGTGTTGCGAGCATAGCCATTCGCTGACTCGGCACCTGGGTGGGAGTCGGCGGTACATAGACCTCCGGGTCCTCGACGTTGGGGCGGGTCTGGGTCAAAAATCTATGTGACATGAGCACGAATATATTGCCCTAGTGATATGAAACGTACCCGAATTCGTTGACATACAATTCCTCCTTCGCCGCCTTTGGCTCGAAAGCAGCGTCTAGGAGGTATTCTTGCTCCTTTTCGAAGACAGCATCCGCTTTGCGAATCTGGGTCTCTTTGACTTCCAACGACTTGACAGCGACAATATCCTGCGTTAATCCAAGATCGTCTTTCTTGCCTGAGCTTTTGGGTCCGAACAGCGGCTAGTAGAACGATAAGACCGGGACACGACACACGTGAGTGGAAACTTACTTGTTCGATGAAGGCCTCCGCCAATACACCTTTGGTGGACCAAGGCTTGGTGTCCAGTTTCTGCGTTGTGGCATCAAAGAGGTCGGCCAGGTCGCCATTGCTCGATGCCTTTCCCAGTAGTGTCCCTTCGTCATCGGAGAACTGCGAGAAGCCACCGGCGTTCTTTTTCGAAGAGCCCTCCAAGAATGGTTGTAATAGTGGCCCTGGCGATAAATCTGGCGTTCGTCGAGACTCGCTTAGCTGAGCTTCGAACATTTCTGTCAGACTCGCTCTACCCGGTTGAAATGCTTTGGGGGTATCC
Source organism: Candolleomyces efflorescens (assembly GCA_027579765.1). Lineage (NCBI taxonomy): Eukaryota > Fungi > Basidiomycota > Agaricomycetes > Agaricales > Psathyrellaceae > Candolleomyces > Candolleomyces efflorescens. Next base: position 126,294 of record JAMZDL010000084.1, read on the forward strand.
GGAGAAGGAAGCTCTTGAAACGGCCGCCGAGGTTCCGACAAGTCAAGGTCGAGCGTGTCGTCTCTTCGTAGACCAGATAAACCAAAACGCACTACCGCTTTGTTTTCCTTGTCGTCACTTCGGTCGAACATGAGGCTAGTGTCGTTCTCCTTGTCCGTCCCGTCATCATTCTGGTCATCCGTTGATGGTGTAGGGCCATCGTGAACGACATCCATGCTGAATTCGTCTTCCCCAAAGCTGGAAGATGGCAAAGATGCTAAGGGGCGCCTTCCCCGAACCTGTTGACTTGGATTGTTCTCGTCGTTCTCGTCGTCAGAATCAACGATGTTCTTGGCGGATCGACGACTCATCCGAGCTTTGGGGACATTCTCGTCGTTTTCATCAGCCTCGACCTCATCCTGATCTTCCACTTCGCTGACCATAGATACATCTTCATCAACCTGGTCCTGGACATCCATGGATGGATCCGGCTCTTCTTCGGAGCCTCTTTCCTGCGGATTCCAGTCCCCGTCGCTCTCATCGTCGCTATCCTCGTACTGGGTTCCACCTCCTTGGGCCTCAGCGGCCTCCAACCCTTTGGCAGCAAGATTCTTGACGACTTCCGCTTGGTCTGCCTCCGCCTTGACAGTTTCCTTCAAGGTTCCTCCGATAGCTTGCCATTCCTCCTGCTTCTGCTTGATCGTTTTTTCGCGAGCTAGCTGCACCCGCTTCCATAGCTCCTGCTCAAGTTGGGATCGGCCGATGGGTGGTGCTTTCTTCGTTTGCTTGGACGTCGGCGCCTGTGACTTGGTTGGGTGGATGCCCGCAAGCTGCATTTGCACTTTCCTAGTATGCGTAAGCTTCTTCGCAGAGCTCGGATGTTCCACCTCCAGCGTGCGTCCTGCGACGCCGCTCACGGGAGCGTTGACGATTTCCAAGTCGTCGTCGCTGTCGGATCCAGCCTGGCGTGATTGATTTTTCTCCAAAGCTCGATACTTGCGCTTCATGAGCTCGTCTTTCTTTGAGGATTCAGCCACGGGCTTCTTCGTTGTAGGAACGGTAATCGTTGCAGGGAGGTCGTCATCGTCGGAGTCCAATGGCGGAGGGTCAGCAAGGGCAGGTCGCGAAGAAGGCCGGGCGGTATTCGGTAAAGGCGAAGGCGTCCGACGAACAGAAACGCCAGGTGAACTTGGTCGCGCTTCTGGAGAAGAAAACGAGTTGATAGGGTCATCAGAGGGCGATGTCGGCTCCTTCAAGTCCGAGTCTGGTTTGACGGTACTGCTACTGCGAATTGAAATGTGTCATTCCAGATCCAGACTTGGAAGATTGAACGGCGTGGCTCACATCGTGGTGAAGAGGCCTGATAACGAGAACTTCGACTCTCTCTCAGCTCGTGGAATGGTAGCCTTGCGGTCAACGGCGATGCGCGCTCGCGCCTTCGCTGTTTCCTCCTTGTCAGCCTTTGTAACTCTCTAGCAGTATTTATTTAGCGTGATTCTGTACGGAAGGAACGAAATCGGGTACCTGTGTCTTCCTCTTAAGTTCGCTCCTGGACCTGTCATGGTGCGTGGAAAGGGTCTCGGTGAACTCGATCGGTGGGACACTCCTGCGAGAGTCGATAGAAGGTTTGCGTTTTCCTTTTCCCTTGAGCCCGTTTTTCGCCACAGGCATTCCAATGTCGGACGTTGGTGGCGTTGACGCCCGACGAGAGGCGGGGGTGAACGCAGGGTCTGCTACCGGCGAGGTGGTGGAGGATGGCTGCTCTCCTTCGGAGTCAGAGTCATGGACAATAGCCCGTCCGCCATTTTTCTTGTTTCGAACGGTTGGAGCTCCTATCCGGTTGGGACCTGCGCGTGAGCGATCGACGGAATTACCAAAAACGTCTTCCAAAACCGGGGCGGGGGTCTGGCTGCTGCGATTTCCCTGGTCGTCAAATAATAGGGACGATTGTCCAAAAGCGCCGTTGCTGGTGTTGTTGTCCTTGGCGTCAGCTGGTGACTTTTCGGTAGCAACATCCTCTTCATCTGAATCCCGGTCCAGCTCCTCAAGTTGCTTTCTCCAGCTATATTGAAACTTTTTGGAGGGCCTGCCAGTGTTTGTACCATCCGAATCGTTTTGGTTGTCGTCTTCATTATCAGAGGTTGAGGGGATGCCGCCGCCATCGACGGCGGTGTCCGACTCGGCGTCAGGTGGTGGCTTTTCGGCAGCACCGACAGCATCCTCTTCATACGAATCTCCTCCCACCACCGCATCAAGCCGCTTTCTCGAACCGTATTGATACTTTCCAGAGGGCTTGCCTGTACCTGAAACGTCTGAGTCGTCTGTTTCGTTTCCACCCTCATTGTCAGAGGTCGAAGGGATGCATTCTTCCAGCTGGGGAGGTGCTGTTCGAAACACGCTTGAGCCAGATGGCGTTTCTAACGAGTTTGAAGAGAAAGACGCGTCGTTCTGGAGTATCGGACTTCTTCTTCTACCGTAAGTGCGCACGGCGCGTTTAATGGGCGGTGAGGTTTGCTGGGGCGATGAGGGGAGTGTAGAGTCGGCCACGACAGACGACTCTGCGTGAAGTGCCATGGAATAAATCAAGAGTAGGGCTGGGGTCTATATGAGGAATATATGGGCTCAAAAAAGAGGAGACAATGGGGAAGCTTGCTGCAGCATATGGGAAAGGGAGTGAGCACAATGTGCAGGACGCTGGCAGCAGTGACACCCAGAAGCGTGACGGCGCGTTCCCCGTGACAAGCGCGTTTATGGAAGTCACAGCGTACCCAAATTCGTCAACGCGTCGCAGAGTTAGGGGCTAAGCGTGTCGTTCTGTGTAGCAGCTGCGCTTTCATCCATATTCATCTTTGCCAACAATATACATTTTCTCTACTACAGCTAAGTGCCTATTCCTCGTCGTCCGGGTAAGCAATGTGTGGCCTGGTCCGTGCACCGAAGCTGCATCCTTACCTCCCACCTTTGCTCGCAAGATACGCCGACCCAGTGTCTGACCAGATCTGATATCTGGTCAACTTGGCATCTTCGTCGAAATCGAGAACATAGGCGAATGTCTCATCCCAGGCTTTCCCAGTTTCAACCCATGTGAACGTTCCCTTTCCCTTCACTGCCACCTTCCTCTCCTCTACGTCGACAACGTATTCCCCGAAGGAAATGTTTTCGTAAGATAGCAAACTCCCTATCACTTCAAAGTAGCGCTTTATCCCACTTTTCCCTTCGAACGTTCTACCGAGGAATGGAGCGAGGGATGGGTCCCCGTGTTCAATCGCAGAGACTGGATGGTTTGTGGAGAAGAGAGCCAGGATGCTTTCTACATCTTTGCCTCGAGAAAAAGACGTGCAAAAGGTTATGGCAGCTTCAAGGAGCTGGCTGCGGGTCGATGTCATGGTTTAGTAGTGCTGTTTTCCGATGAGTGGGGAGGAGAAGGATTCACGCTTTACACACTCGCTTTCATCCCTTCACTGACGTCACAAGTCACTCATATCGGTCTCGAGCCTTCTCACTGCGGACCAGTCATGCAGTCGTACAGAAATTTGTCAACAACAACCGGTCCGGACCTGTAGTGACACGCCTAGTGCTTCCTGGGTCTAAGATCGTGCCAGCTCATGCCCAGTGAAAAATCGATCAGAGAAGATCTGGCGGTAGGAGACTATGACAGAGAAGTTGGAAATCTGTCGGGAATGGTGAGAGATCGCCAGAAATTTCCAAGATTTCCAGAATTGCGAAAGCTCGAATGAACGGATCGACCATAGATGAGCACGTTCCCACGATTCTGTGGTCGAGCACGGCCAAAGCGCGATGCGCATGCGTTCGTTGACTCTGTTCTCTGCTCTTCAACCTGCCCGCGACAACTATCTTCGACTCCGCTTACGGCGAACAGTCAATCCACCCACCACTGGCGCGCATGTCACCTGAGAGCGGTGTGACTTGGTCACATAGGGCGGGCATGTCGATTTCTTTCTCCACTCCCCTCCTCTGCTCCTCCTCTCACTCCCCTTTGGTTCCCCTCTTGGCCCCTCCTTCTGAGTGTCTTCTCCTGGACCCATAGGCACCACCTCGTGCCTCGCTCTTCCCCCCCGGTAACTCGCCCTTCTAGAACCTACTGAATATCCCTTGCATTTCAAAGCAGACCCCACCATCAGCTAGCCGTGTTGATGCTGCAAGCCCGCCATCTCCTTGACTCTATCTGCTGCCCTGTGTGAGTATTTCATCTCAGTGAATGCTGTTCTCAAATGCACACGCGATTTTCCAGCTTTTGGTGTCGAGTCACCGATTCCCGGACTGTTTCTACGAGCTCAAAGGTACGACTATCTTGGGTTGCATTCTCCGACTTCTCTAACTCAACTCTTCTCCCACCTGCCGCCATTCTCGACAGCCAGCTAAGCTACTCAATGAAGGTGAGTTCTTCATGTCGTTCTCAGATCCATCCTCACTTCTCCCCCCAAAATAGAAAAGGCCCGCAATGCCTTTGTTAATTGTTTCGTCAAGAAGTGTCTTCTTGACTCGGGATCCCTCCGCCTCCCAGTCTTTTGCATGAAGAAGCCCTATGCGAGGTGCGCGTATGATTCTTTCACTTGAAAAACACGGTGTCCTGACGATCTTATGTATGTACAGCCGAAGCCGCTCCTGGACGGTTTCTGATGACACTCGTAAAAGTTTTAATTCGTTCTGATACATACATCTGCTATTATACAGGGGTCGGATGTATTTAATAACACGAAATTATATTTTTTTCTGCTAGACCACCTCTGATAGCATCTCTCA